>OY019134.1:26808958-27088958 GCA_955652365.1 Eristalinus aeneus | reverse complement strand
ATTATTATTATTATTATTATTATTATTATTATTATTATTATTATTATTATTATTATTATTATTATTATTATTATTATTATTATTATTATTATTATTATTATTATTATTATTATTATTATTATTAGTATTATTATTATTATTATTATTATTATTATTATTATTATTATTATTATTATTATTATTATTATTATTATTATTATTATTATTGTTATTATTATTATTATTATTATTATTATTATTATTATTATTATTATTATTATTATTATTATTATTATTATTATTATTATTATTATTATTATTATTATTATTATTATTATTATTATTATTATTATTATTATTATTATTATTATTATTATTATTATTATTATTATTATTATTATTATTATTATTATTATTATTATTATTATTATTATTATTATTATTATTATTATTATTATTATTATTATTATTATTATTATTATTATTATTATTATTATTATTATTATTATTATTATTATTATTATTATTATTATTATTATTATTATTATTATTATTATTATTATTATTATTATTATTATTATTATTATTATTATTATTATTATTATTATTATTATTATTATTATTATTATTATTATTATTATTATTATTATTATTATTATTATTATTATTATTATTATTATTATTAGTATTAATTATTATTACTTGGGCGCCGTGGCGTAGTAGGTGACACCACTGAAAGAGTAATAACTGTAAGTTTCTCAAACTTCGCCGTTCGAAGTCGGTAAAAATTGGAGGTCCCTTCTACTCGTGTGAGGACTGTAGCGCGCACAAGATGACTAGTTGATGAGTAACCTAGGCCCAAGTCGCCCTGTGGACTGTTGCGTTATCCATTTTTTTTATAATAACTATTACTGCCTTTAAATGGCAGCCGATACTCTCAAATGGTACCTACTACAAACATGTAAAAATCAAGGAGAGTTAATTGTAAGTAATATTAAATCAGTTGATTTAAGATATAAATTAAACTGAAGATCATTAAAACTTTATTGCTTATTAGAAGTGCCTGAATGAATTGAATTTATAAGGTAAAAAACTAAAGGTCGACAAATTGATAATTAAACAATAACGGCTTAAGGAATGCGATTAGTATTCATGAAGGAATAATAGAATATTGAATTTTAATGAAGAGTTCGCTTTCTACGGATATGATTTAGAAGAGCTTTAAAAGCATATTTTTAAGACAATATTGTACATCCCATAATTATAGAACCTATTTAGTTTATAGAATTGTTAAAAGAGAGCGATAAAGAAAACGAAATTTTATTAACCCTAACTTTGGGGTCTAACGTTACAGTATTAGAAAAAATAAAAGCAATATTTTACTATGAACTGTTGTTAGTTCAGATGTTGATATGTGTAAGAAACGAATTATAAGAATTATGAGCACTTTATAATTATAGAGAATAAAATGATTATTTTTCAAAATATGTACGTTGAATACATGTAATGAGCTTCCATATAAATATTATAAAAATAATTATAATAAATAACGATTTTAAAGTAACAACTATATTATGAAGCGGCAAAGTTATAATTGTTGTTCAAAACAAATTTAAAATCATATCAAATTGTTCCATACACATGTGTCTATACGTCCTAAGTGATGATTCGATTGTTTTAATTGTACATTCGATACAATTAAAACAATAGAAACTGAAATAATTGTTAAAATAAAGATGTTTATTTCTTTACTATGGAAGATTGCTGCTTAAATATTTAATGAATATTTTATACCACAAACGTTAAAATTTATCCCACCCAGTTGTTTGGAATAAAATGAATTTTTGTCCTTTCGACATCAATCTACTTCATCCTGAAATAGACTAATGATAGTACCACAATTTTCTGCAATTGTTTTAATAAGATGAATAGACAACCGGTAACTGAAAGAGGAAAATAGTATATTCTTGTGATAACGATCACACTGCATGCACGACGAAAAACGCCCACGCATTTGGCATCGGTCGGTCGTTCGTATAAGGTAAGCATATGTCGATCGGTGAATGCAATTGCTGATGTGAATTATTGAGGAAGTAGAGAAAACGCATCGATATATGTATATAATCTTAGTTAGCAAAAAACTGATCAAAGTGTTGTTTTACCTCCTTATTTGAAATGAATTATACTTAGAATATAAAATTTTCTACTTTATTGCCAAAATATATAAATTTAAATTAATTTACTTACCTTTTCATCTTTTGATGTAAGCAGCGAGTCCAGCCATTTGTAAATAATTCCTTCGTCAGCAAGATATGCCGTATGAAATATAGGACCACAGCACAACAATGCTGACATTGCCTAGATACACAGTTTCCAAAAATTATATATATCAACAAAAATTATATATATCAACAAAAATTATATATATTAACAAATGAAAGTGTATTTACTTGCAAAGCGCTAAATTGGAGTTTTTCCTCATCGACAGTTGAGCCCATTTGTGAAGATATTCCTATAGTTTTTGCAAACGACCCAGACCAAGATGCAAACAAGTTAAAAAGATTCCTTTTAAGATCGCGTGATAAAAGTGTTACGCAAGCTTCCACTTTTAAAATTATTTTCAATATTAGTACATTCAAAGAAATCAGAGATATATAAACGACTTACATGAAAAATTTTTTATCATCTTTCGGATGAAATTACAGAAGTGAGCTTTAACCTCCCGAATACTGGTATTATCTTTGTCTGTTTCTGCTTCCAAATAAATCCGGGCACCTTCTATGTACTCTACAAACGTTGGATGCAAGGACATTGTGTCCCGTTCCAAAACACAAGTACTGATAAATAGAAAATGACTCAATAAAAATTATAATGCAAAATACGAGATGTGTTCAAATAATAACGTAAGATTTAAATTTCGTGGGTTTCGATCTTTATTTATTTTGTTATGTATGCATACTCAATTAAAATATATATGTACGGTTTGGAATGAACTTCGCTACCACACGCTTCATGCCAAAAATTTCCAAAAAGTTGCATTGCATGAGCCCACCGATAAAACAGCATCTTCGCCAATTTTTTTAATAATGATTCGATGTTTTTCCATAACAATTTTCTTCACTTTCTCAACATTTTCATCGGTAGTTGATGTGCTGGGTCGTCCAGGGCGATGGTCGCCATTCACATCTTTTCGACCTTCTTTGAAAAGCTTCTACCACTTGATCGATGATCGAATACACGTAGCCCGTGAAATTTTAATCTCACCTTATTTGTTGAACAGACCTCGTAAATGCACATACCTCACTCCAAAAGTACCATTTTCAGCAATTTTTTCCAGTACTCTTACTAATTGCAACCGAAGTGCATCGCGTCTTCTCCGTCTTCTCATGTTTTCTTGCTTTCTATCAACAGCTTCTCGAATATAAACTACAAGTTCCTCCATTAAATCCCTATATTAGATGAGGAATTAAAATAAATATTATAACGTTTTGAATAAATTACTTTAATGCGTCATGATTGATCATTCCAAGTGCATTTATTGCCGCATCTCGTACTTCCGTGACCTCACAACGCAAAAGGGGAACGACAAGTTTATAAAGTGATTGCGGCGAAGCCGATCCAATAGCGGATTTATCACTTCGGTCAGCATTTAATGAGTCTGGCGATGAGCTGAAAATATGTTATTCAAATATTTTATATTGTATATATTCTCAAAATTCTTAAAAGTAGTTATTGTTTCAAATTCTCAGCAACTAAACAAAGCTTATTTTTAGTAAATAACACTTTCATAAAATTTATTTCTAAAATAAAAAAATAACCACATGATTCAGTTCATTTAATAGTATTTATATAAAAGTATCAGTTACGAACAATTTGATTTATTTACTTATATTTTTATTTTATTCTCCTTAATTTATTTATTTACCTAGCCGCATCTTACCTAATAAGAAAAATTTATTGCATTGCGAACATCTTTATTTTCATACACTGGATAACCTTCACATAAAACCTATTATAATCAAATTATTAAAAGATACATAAGCTTACAAAATTATAACTGATCATATATAATAATAATAATTATAATAATAATAATTATAATAATAATAATTATAATAATAATAATTATAATAATAATAATTGGGTGGCGCTCGTCAATTACCTGTGTTGTGCGCACTACTGTTCTCTCACGAGTAGAAGGATCTACAGTTTTTTACCGACTCCGAAGTAGAAGGATCTACAGTTTTTTACCGACTCCGAACGGTTAAGTTTTTGAGAAGCTTTTTTCTCAACAGTTATTACTCTTTGAGTGTTGTCAGTGCTAAAATCTGGTTTCCACAACAATATTTTTAAATAACATCTACGACTTATAAAAACAACTCAATTAATATTCCCTGATGAAGGCAGCAATCACTGCTGAAACGTTGGAATAATAACATTGAAATTAACTGGTTTTATCAAACAACAACAGTGACCAAAAAAATCCGATGAAGGAAAGAAACAGTTTCCTCTGCATAATATATAACAAAAGAAAAGGATTGTAATTCTAGAAGTCCTAATAAATAATACTGTTTATTTATGTCACATTATACGTAAAATAAGTTCAATAACAAAATATTTAAATAACTATTTGATTGTCAGATTAAACATTGTTAGTAGAATTTTAAAGAACAACTGAACCATAATTTATGAAGTCACAAGACTTATGACGGGAGTTTTTCATAGAAAAGAGAATCGAGTTATGTACAGGGATGTAAATGATGGTAGAACTTATAGGAACTTATTATTGTCTTAGAGACAAAATCAAAACCATTTTTTGTTTTTAAAATAAAATTAATTAAATTTAAACCTTTTTCTTTAACAGATTTCACAGACTTTCGGTACAAATAAAACAAATTTAGATTATTTCTGACTCAATTACAAATTAAATTATCAAAGGTAACTAAAAAAAATATGTAATTTTATTCTTAAAACCGCTGATCCTATTTTATAAGAACGTATTTATTGGCGAGCCAAAGTAGGCGAAATTATTGACAACATCAAAGTTTAAATTGCCTCATGTGACAACCTGTCCGAGGAATCGATGTTGTGTGCATAATATGCATTTTACAATAATTTTGTAGTGCACGTAAGCCATCAGCTGAGAAAATTTTTGTAGAGTTTCGGTCCTTGGTTTCATCCATATGTATGTAAAAAATACAAAGAAAATCTCCTTGCATTGTCTTAATTTTTTTCTATGAGTTGATGATCGAACATAATAAAATAGTAAGAGTTTTCGTCATATTAAACAATGTAATGGGCTCTGTAGGAATGTGAAAATACGTAAGGTTTTATACCTGATAAGACACATCTAAAGAACTACGCGATTATCGCCTAACAATTTAAAGCAATGGTAAAGATAGACCTCTTTGTGGGATTTTAGAAAGTTAATTTTATAGTTTACTTAAAACATCATTATGTGATGAATTTGAAAGTGAATTTTGAAAGTTTACTCCGAAAAAATGCCACTCAATAAATTAATTCGTACATACTAGAGTACGCAAGTTACATTTTTTGTACTAAAATATAGTTTTCTGAAGACTTACCAATACAAAATATAAAGTAATTTGTGAACATTTGCAATACCATTTCATGAAAGTGTATTTACTTAGAATTTAAAAAGCGTCACTAGTCTATATCAAGCCAGCATCTATCATATTTTAAAATTTTGAGAAAAAAAAGAAAGATATACATATATAGAATTTAAGTTGTTCGTTGTAAACAATTTTTAAGACTATCACTTTACCCAAGTCGCTTCTGTCTGGCTTCTTTTCGCCCGTAAGACAGTGGTAGTGTAAACCTTGTTACGATTCCCTCTGGTCCAAAGACATTTGAAGGAATATTGTCCAATGAATCAGACAATGACCGTGAGTCCGACTGGTCTTGCAAACTGAACAATATATTCATATTAATTGCCATTTTTTGTTTTAATATTAGACAGGAATTTGCAGTTCATGGAGAAGGATAAAAGAAACGTAAATGAAAGGTCAAAGATATTCAGACAGGTCGCTTAAACATGATCGTTAAAACATGGAGAAACAGTCTAAATGGAAGAATGTGAAGATACCAGTTCTTTCACAATTTTTTTAGCAAACAGATGGCAATGAATCACATACAAGCAATTGATCCCGAAGCATATAACATACAGCAATATGACCTTTGTGCAATTAACAAAATGAGCACTGTTTGTTTTTATATATTACCCTCTACTGTGCATAGAAAACAAACAACTTTATATCATAGTCTTACCTTTGATTTTTGTTTCTTTATGAATACAAACACAAACTAAGCATGCTAATACGCATAGCTTTGGGACATGTACAAAAATGATGATCGCTTTATTTAAATTCCATTGTTTTGTATGAGTATAAATATTTATACACCATTGGTCATATAAATTTGGAGCGAACATGTCAACAAACATAAACTGTCACATGTACATATGTTATATCAAAATATTTCACATTCAATTCCATTGAATGTGTGAAATTCAGATAAGTGGAAAATTTATGTAAACAATAGTAATGAACCATTATTGTTTAAATTCATATCAAATCCCATATTAAAATTGAATGTGAAAAATATTCGACAACCTTCAAATCTCAGAACTAAAATTTTATCTGCACTTTTGATGTAAGAAGTAATTTGTTCATTTAATATGAGTTTTTATTTTACTCTTATGACACAAATGCAATTTTAAAAATAAAACATCATCCGCTTTTAATAAATTATTTAAATAAACAATGTTCATGCGAAAATTTTACTTTACGATTTAGATTATTTTGTCACAAATGTCACAAATCTGAATGAAACGTTAAAAGTGATTTGAAACAAAAAACCTGATTCCGTACCTAAATGCCACTGAATCTTTTCATTCAACATATAAACTTTTGTTACGAGACTATGGTGTAAATGAGTTCATAAAAACGCAAAAGCAAAAAATGTCTCTAGCATAATTCTGAAACCTGTTACAAAATACAACCCCACAGTACAAAACTTGTCCTTATTATGGTAAGAAAAAAATCGAATCTATTTTATAATGAACATATGGAGTGCTATTGCATTTACTGAAATCTATTCTAGTTCCATTTTATGAATTAAACATAATGTTGTGAGTAACAAAAACAAGAAATAATGAATAATTTTATCACACTTACCTTAAACTAAGATCCGGTGATGCACAGCGCACTGCAACGCTTGGTATTTGCGGGACCAACCTCATGGCATAAGCAACTTGATTACGCCACAGTCTAAGATACAAATCCTTCTGACCTTCTGTAGGAACCTTTTTAGTTGGTGCTGAACTTCGCAATAGAGAAGCCCTGTTATCACTTACTGGGCTGTAAGTTTAAAAAAAAGTATATCTCCCTCTAAACTGTATGTTGCTTTATTCAAATAGTAACTCACGTAGGATCAATAACGCTATATAATGTTGTTACTCGCGAATAACATATAGGCCAAGCTTGTGCAACAGCCGACGGGCACTGTTGTAATATTCGTTGCCGCTCCATAAATCCGAATAAACATACTGCCCATGGATCAAATTGCTGTTGATGAAGAGTACTGGACTGAGATAAATTTAATGTCGATGTAGACGATTTAGAAGAATCTAAAAATTCATACTTAATAATTAATACATTCAAATTACATCCATATTATGTAGAACATTACCTTCGGCATGTCCTGCCAACCAAACCCCACTTGAACGCTCACTTATCCATTGAAGATCGACTATATTCGCATTTAATATTGCTGCTTTTTCAGCTTGTGGTAAATGTGGTAGACATTTTTCTAATATCTTTAATAAGACATGTTTCAAATAGATAGTTTTCACATGTTTTTATTTTATAATTTTTATTTTATTATTATTATTAAAAATATATTTCAGAAAAATGTTGTTTCTTAATTTGTTACTGATATAAACGTTTTTAAAAAGATGGGTTTTAATGACTTAATAAGACAAAGATAATTTCACTTCAAATAAATTAGTAAAACTTATACAATAAATCAGAACCTGAAAAACAGGATCGCAACATTTTGCTTAATTTAAAGGGCTAAGGGAAACATCCCATATGAAACTGACTGTGGATTTTCATATGCATGAGTCAATTAAGAGCAATTTAACCCTTTGGTACACTTTTGTTGCCCTCTCTAGCTGCAATAGTAACTCATGTAAACCCAAACTTACTAAATACAAATCATTCCGTGCGCGTGCATTGATAAACAAACAGGTGCCAAATAAACAATGGAGAGACAAAACGAGAAGAAGTGATCGAATTAATAAAATAAAGAAAACAAAAGACACAATTTTTGGTATCACCTTGTAAAGGGGCAACAACAACAAATACATCCATACATAACCTGTAACCCTCTCATGCAGTTGTTGCCCTTTTTGGTTGTAAGGGTAACTCATTTAAGCCTAAATGTATGAAATAAAGATTGATCTATGCGCAACCGCAAGTGTGTTTTTATTTTCTTACTCGGCTACTAACCCAAGTCGTCGCGACTGGAGACAGATGTCGGTCTTGGATCAAGCATGAGAGCTTTAAGAGCCGAACCTTAAGATCCTCCAAGGTTATTCGGGGTTTTTCGTTGGCCTTTAAGAAAAATTTAAAAGTTCGGACCACGAATGCATACTTAGATCGTCCGAAAACATTCAAAATGGACTAATTCTGCTCCAGGATACGGCGTTACCACCGAGATAATATATCCAGGCCAAAGCTAGTGCCAAACGCAGATACCCCAGTATCCGTTTCATATGAAGTTTTAGCAAGATAATATCGGTAAACTAACTGGAAAAGGTTTGCAATTGTCATAATTTGACGCTGTACTCCGACAGAAAGAAAGTTTAAGAGAACAAAAACGAATTCTATAAGCAAGCTGATAACTGTGTGATGTGCTACCTACATACATCACAATAAGAGATTTCATTGGTTTGTTCCCTACTTTATTATAAAGACCTTTAGAATCTTTCTTGTTAAGAGCTACAACAATAAAAACCAATTCACCCATCCTTGCTCTGTGCATTACCTTCTTGTTAACGAAACTTACATCTCCCATAAGTGAAACTCAGTCATTCACATTCAGACAAGTAGAAGGTTCCTCAGCTCTTTAAAAGATGTGGCAAAAACAGTCATGACGACGTTTCTGCACACAGTCAGAACTTTATGATTTAATTAAGTACGCGCAGCTTGAACTAAACGCTGAACTACCAACAACTGGAATGACGGTATTCGAATGCAAAAACTGGAGGAACATTTCACTCCTATATGCTATCCAGAATCCTCACATTCTACACCCAATTTTTCCAACTTTCGCAACACCTACAATGTAAACAATGTAAGAAAGCCGATGCGTAACCAAATCGTTCCAATAAATAATATCAACGATTATCGAACATCGAACTCCTTCATTTATTTGTTCTTCGTCGACTTAAATTTAAAAACTTTTTGCAAAATTCTAAAAAAAACAATACTTCTTAACAATATTTTACAACAATTTGCCCAAACATTAACTTCAATTGAATACTAAACGCTTAAAAAATATTAGGAAAATATCAATACATACCTGCGGCAAGCATTTATCTATCACGTCTATTACTGGTGGTTCAGTTTCTGGTATTCCCAAGGCTTTCATCAAATTCTTAACTTCCTTAAGAATCATAGCGGCAAGTTTTCTCAAGAACGGTCGGCAATTGCAAAGTAATACTAATGCAAATCCTTCAACGAAATGAAGAGTAGTTGCTAATGGCACTTCATTCCTTTTAGAATTATCAGTCAGGTTAATAACAGTTGTCTGTGTAATACTTGATACCCCACTCGATGTTAAAGTCGATGCGCCGCTTGAAGAGGTGTTAATGCCAATATTCTTTATATTACTAGCGCTTGAAATTTGACTATTGGTAGTGTCTTTTCCGGTAACCGGGTTTAATGTTGCAACTGTAGTGGGTGTTTTCAAAGTATTCGTTCCTGTTGACGTACCTTGAACATTTACTATAGCACATCGCCAAATATTTAGGAAAACAAATAGCATGCGGGTACAATTTTCCAGAAGCTGAGGAAATGTATCCAAAACATCGCGAACAAGAAACTGGGTATAGCCATGCACAACGTCTTGTCTCCAGTCCGGAAAATCAATAACTAAAGTCTGTAATGACTGATGTGTTAACATTCTCAGTTCTTCATCCATATGAACTGTTAGTCTAGAAAGCAAGTCCACCAATTCCTGTGCCGTCATAGTATCTGGAATAAGACGAGGCACAGCTGCGACGCAAGTTCGAAACAAATCAATCCGCGGTTTTCGTTCTCCAGTCAGCATTTCGTCAGGTTCCTTGTTTTGATTTTGTGTATTCGTCATCATTAATGGCCGGCCATAGTGAACATCCAAGGCTCGCAAAATATCAACAAAAACACGACGCACATGAGGGAAATATGTTGACATGCCAATACTACGCGCTGTATCATCAGTAAGCATCTTATTTATATATGTTTTTTTTACACGAAGCGTATTTCCCGAAGGTAATACTCCAACAGTGCGTGGCATAGGAGGCTCCCCATCCTTTTGTTGTAATGAATCGGCTACAACCAAAAAAGCCCTAAGTCCGATACTCATTCTTTCAGGATTCAGTATAAGCTAAAACATATAACAATTTCTTCGTATCTTGTTAAAACCGATTTCACACGAACATACCTTTATTGATCTACCTACGCATAATAAATCATACACAATTTCGCGCATAGCAAAATCTAACCGCTCTTGCGCAATGAATTGAATAATCTTTACAAAGATGTTAAGTGGTGTGTCGCGAGGTATAACAACTTTAGAACCCCTGCAAAAAAAAATTATGATTTAATCAAGTACGTACAAATATTATAGAAAATACATACTTTGGAAATAATGAATTCACGATACTTTGCAAACGAGAGTGTGTTGCTGAATTCGATTCACATTTGATTCGTATCATATATACCCATAAAAGTCGATAAAGAGATTCCAAGGCAACTCGGCTCATTTTGGAGTCGCGATTTTTTAAGTTACTTAAACACATGGCTAAGAAACAATGCCAATTTGTCAAAAAAAATGTTTTCTGCGACACACAAAGGAGACATGTCACTAATGGAAAAAGGGCCAGTCTATGTTTTGATTTAGTTGAAGCGTCTAATGTCTGCATATACAAAAGTTCAACGAAATTCTTTACACACGGTACGTTTACTTCATTTTTTACTGCCTAAAAATAAAGATATTACACTGTACAGATATACAATAATATTCGTTAAATGAAATTAAAACTATTTGTATGAAAAATAACGTTTTTATAACATTTTCCAATAGAATAGCTATATACGATTAACTTGTGAATTTAATCTAAAGTAATTCAAGATGTAAGTATACAAATTATAGAAAGCAAGAATGGTAAAATATGTGAACAGAACTGACTTACAGCCGCAACTGGAACAAGAATCTCTACGAACAGGCCAGCCAAGGCATGTTTAATATCTTTATCCTTAACTTCTAGAAAATACTGTCCACATTCGTGCATAAATTGAAAGGACGCTTCAAATTCCTCTATTGGTACCATCTACAAAAACATGTAAGCAATCAAAAAAAATTCGATATAATTTTCGTATTATAATAACCTTCACTCTAAAAAATTTCATTCCCATAAGTAGACTAATAATACTTTGTGTTGTGTGAGGACTGGGTTCCTTAGCTCTTAGCTCTTTTAATTCGCTCATAAATCTCTTACGCACAGAACCGAAACGACTTTGGGCTAAAGCGCCTATTACCTCAGCATACAAGTCAGCAATCATGTGAATATTATGTGCATTTGGATTGTTTTGCAGTCCATCCTTATACTTAAAGTGCTTAAAAGCCAAGTTTTCAATATTTCTTATGATATCTTCGTGGCCTGGATGAACCGGTAATTGCTTTAATATTTCAATCAACGCCAAGCAAAATATAAATTCAACTGCAGCTTCGCGTCGCTGCAATTGAAAATCCATGTCTACATTTGGCTTTGGAGCACTACTTTTTTCCATCCTTTTTAAATCATTTTTAATTTCAGCATCTGAAAGTTGACGCCTGTGCCAAGCTAGTATCGTGTGCAACAATGAAGGTAGGCAGTGTTCAGCAACCGAACCCAAAGCAGATAATAACTGATCGAATTGCTGATCTTCTCCACGTTGTAGTAATTTCGCCAGATTTTTATCCGCACTCTCCATCATGACCAATTCAATTTTCTTTTCTGCTTGAACTGTAAAATCAGTGAAAAGATTTCGCATGACTATTTCACCCGGCCGTAAAGCCATTTCGCCCACTATTTGGGGATCGTTGGGATTAGTTGTGATTGTGTTTATAATTGAGATACGAGAAGGTGCTCCCCATGGAAGTAATGCGTGTCGTGTGGAGGTTGATGCTTGACGTATACCCTCTGTGGTGTTACTTATAACATGAGAATCACAAAAATTCGTATCTGACGTTGTAATTACTGGTGTTACTGAAGGGTCGCATGTTGAGGACACTCCACCTTTTAGCATTTGTTTTATATTTGGGATACTCTCACTATAATTTGCTGAATTTCGTTTTGATGGAGAGCTTTGAGTTGCCTCATTATTTGTTGAAGAATTTTGCTGGGACACATCATCCAAAGGAACATTTTCAGTTTCTTTTATGATTTCATTAGAAAGGTCGTATTCTGCAAAAAAAAAAATAATTACATTACCATTAACTATATTGGAAAATTATTAAACGTTACACTTTAAAATTATTAAAGTTTTATTTGACAAGAAAAGATTCGCAAAGTACAGTAAAATAGTAAATAAACTCTCTTCTCGTTTGTATTTCAGTAAATTTATACACCTCTATGAGAAACACAAAACCGTGACGAATTTTACATTGAACTTGAAAAGGGTTCAGAAGAAAATTAAATTAGTTCAAGCTTCGCAAAGTCAATCGATGAGCCATTCAATATTTATTTCCATATGTTCATGATGAGAACGCTAAATCATAGCAAAGGAAAGTAAAGACAAAAGTACGAAAATAGTTCAAAAAACCTAAACGTGATCAAATAAAATATAAGTACATATATATATATATATATATATATATATATATATATATATATATATGTGTGTGTGTGTGTGTGTGTGTGTGTACATATATATTTATATTTATACATATATATGTATAAATATACCCATACCTTTATAGCCCTTACACATTCTAGTAGGATACGATTACCAATAACGATAACGACAATAAATATTAATGAAATAAATAAAATATAATGGTACATATACAAAATAATTGGGTGGGCATCAGAAACAGTAAGAATACATATAAAAATAACACTATATGAAGAAAATGAAAGTGTTTTAGAAGTTATTCTTTTAACATTGTATTTCGTACAATTGAACGAACATACATAGTCAGAATTGCAACATTTTTTTTCTTTTCAATTTTATCAAGTCGATAATAGACAATACGTTCTAAAAATTTTAAGTTTTCATTTCTTCCCTTCATCTATACTTCTATCTTTCCAATTCGTAGATCATTACCATTTCTTTCATCAGCTTGAATATCTTCAGAATTTTGTTCACTATTTTCCATTTTATATATCCTTAGTTCAGCTTGTTTTATTATATGCAATATTTTTCTATTATACTCAAGTTAAAAACAGCAGCCATGTTTTTATTTATAAACTGACATTTGCGTAAACTGATAAATGTCACTAACAGCTGTTTTTTCTTAAATGTACAAACGAAATTTGGTTTTAGTTTCTTGTTGTTTATGGAAGTTATAACGGTTTGAATTTGACTGGAAAACAACTTATAGCCTCAAGATAAATTAGCTCAATCTTTACTTTATATTTCTTTACATTAATGTACCAAAAAATTATTAAAAAAATTTTAATACAACAGTGTGCCGCAGACCAAACTTGCGTTTGTAAACAAGTTGTTATTGACAGGAGATAGTGTCAAAACTCTAAACCTGTTCGATATTTCTAATTCGGCTGAAAATAAGTGCGTCCAGACGTGATTTTTTAAATTCGACCAATATATTTTTCGATTCAACGTATTTTACGAAGTACTTCAACTATAACAAATCAATGAGAGGATATTTCCGAAAATTAAGCATCTGTAAGTTTGAATCGCTCTCGTTTAAGTCTCTCGCGACATTATAAAACAATATGAGTCATTTAAATTGGAATTTCACCTTGCGAAAGAAGGGTAAATGGGTGAAATTCGGAAAGTTCTTAATAGGCAGGCACACTGAGTGCTGTTAACAACTTGAAAGTATTATTATTATTATTTATTAGCATAAAAATACAATTTGTACACTAAAAATAAAATGGAGCACAGGCTGCAAGGGCTTTCGGCTCTCTGGTTGGAAAAATATTATGTTCTAAATTAAAGAAGTTTGAAATCTGATATATTATAATGTAATACTATATATGGAGATTAAATTCGTTATGAAGTTTATGTTTTTAAGACAAGGATTTTTGAGTGTAGTTATTAAGTCTGCCTTGAGCTTACTATTGAAACATTATATGTCTTACCAGATCAATCTTTTACCCAAAGCCATTTAAATACCTTAATCTCCAACATAAACTCTCCATTAATTCTCCTGGGGGACGTTTACTCCTGGAGTACTCTTTGGGGCTCGCCCCAAACGAATTCTCGCGGGGCAATCATAGAACATGCAATAAACCGTTCCAATCTTGCTATTCTAAACGACGGCTCTCTTACGCACCTATCCACCCACAACACACTTACATTCGTAGACCTCATCTGCTGCTCGGTACAGTTAGTCCCAAAAGCTAACTATCGCTATTGTGTAAATCCTAGATGATTCACACAATAGCGACCATATCCCAATTTTTACTTCTATCAATCTTGGGCTGAATACTGAGTCGACTCTGCCCACTGCAAAAAACTCGAAAGTAATAATGCCGTATTTAGTCTAGATATATGGTGCCTGTTGTGCTTGAGTGTTAATCTCAATCTACTACGCCACGACGAACAAAATGAATAAAAAAGTACCTTCAATTCAAGAAAATATTAGTTACTGGATATATTTTGTTGTAAGTAAAAATAGGCTTATGGATTCGTTCCAAACAGAAATTTTAATGTAAGGTATAATTTAAGATTTCAAATTAATGACGATTTTCTGCGCTTCGTTACGATCTTTGTGGATTCACTTTCTCTTTGAATTATATTCCAAATAAGACGTTAAAGGTTTTGCAAAATATACAGGCACTATGTGTATTGTAATTCAATAATTTCATTTAATATATTATATATTGTATATAAAATATTTTTTAGAGTTCGGTAATATCTCATTCGTCTTGTTTTCTTGTAGAAAAAAACCCCAATTTCTGAAAGTTATTTACGTGACATCGAACATTGTCTCATTTTACTCACACATCAAACATATTCTTGCCAGCAGCAGCGGCATCTACTTACCACCTTCTAATGCAATGCACAAGTGAGTTGGCGGTTATAAACAGAGATAAGATAAGATTCCCTTATCTCTGGTTATAACACTTCCGAATAGGGCCGTCCCAATTACTCTGAATTGCTACGAATTCGCCCGAAAAACTACTAAAAGCATTCCATTAAGTGAGTTTTTCGATTCTATGGGCAGCAGATGACTGTGAATTTCTGTGCACAAATAAATTGGATGAGCTATTGTTTTTTTGAATATTATATTAATATCATAAAAATATATAATAATCAGACAGAAGACATGATTGCTATTATTGCTTTCAGTGCAAAAATGAATGAGTGTTATTATAGATCTGTTCCAATTGTTTTGTGTACAGAAATTTGTAGTTGAGTAGTTTGAGTAAAAATCTCTCATGCTGAGAGCAACTCTACGGAATATTGTGAAACCACTTTTCGCAGAAATTCGTAAACAGCTATCAGGCATATGAAATGTCAGAAGTGTTTTTTATTTTTGATTTGACAGCCATCTGCTGCCGTCTTGCTGCCTTCAGTTTTTTCTTCAGCAAAAATTCGTATTTTGCTCTCTCATGAGCTCTCTCTTCTACGAATAAATCAGCTAATGGATTTCGTAGTTTTTCGGGCCAATTCGTAGACATTCGTATCAATTCAGAGCAATTACAACGGATCTTACATTCTGTTGCAAAGGCTGGGTGTTTAGCAATAAAACCAACTCGAACATATTTTGGATACATTTGTACTGAGCACAGTTTGTTTACAACTTACATATCTTACTATGAATTACAGGCGAACAAACCTGTCAGTCGAATAAAACGTCAAAAATTGTCTATCTCAAAATTGTTTTATGACCGTAAGCATCACCTAAATCTCCAAGATGTAGGTATATATTGAATAAATTATGACTAAATTATTTGCAGAGTTAAAGGCTTTAACTAGCAAGTCGCTTTAACTCAAATCATTACAAATTTGTACGGCAAAAAGTAAAATTATAACTCAGTTCAAATTATTGTCATGTTTAAGAACCGAATTACCACCTTAATTTGTCATTAAAATTAAATTCGCTAAGAAATTTTATTTATCAGATCATTCATTCTTCCCTTTGTAGTTTAGAAGTTGTGATATCATTCTGAAGAATTTGAAAATGTCAATGTGCACTAAATGTATTGGTATATATTTTTAGTCACTATGGATGTACCCATTCATCCGCTTACTCATGATCCTACGGCAGCATGGAAGGAGCTCTCGAAATCGCAAAGAGTCATAAAGGTGACAATGAGGCCACCTCAAACAACGATCCCATTTAATAAGGCACGTATTGTATGCATGAGTGATACACATTCACTTACACCGTATATTAAGTTCGACATACCTGATGGAGACATATTTATTCATGCCGGTGATTTTACCAAGTGTGGGCAGCTTGAAGAGGTAAAAGAATTTAACAATTGGATTGGTACTCTACCACATAAGCACAAGATAGTGATAGCTGGCAATCACGAACTGAGTTTTGACCCCACATTCACCCATCCATTTCATAATAATACCGTCACTCAAAGGTAATTTTTAAAATCTATTACTAAGCTAATTTATATATATATAATTAATATATATATAAATTTATATACATAAATTTATCTATTTTAATTATTTACATATAGTCAAAAAAAAACAATTCTTATTATTGTCTGAAGAAGTTACAACTTAGTTCTTATGTTTCCTGTCAATGAATTAAATGAAGCATTTGTAAGATTTTAAACTCAACATCTTGAATTGTATGCATGAAAAATGTTTCTCCAAACAATCTACAAGTTTTCAAGTATAGTATACAAAATATCTTGAAACACGGTAGCTTCCGGCATTGTTAAAACTGAACGGCTTTCCATCCTCGGTACGTGTATCAACTCAACACTAAGTTGAAACGATCACATATTCGAGATCGCCAAAATGCAGCGAAATGTCTAGGTTTTCTTAAAGCGATGCAAGAAATTTTTCACCCCTTCTGACCTGGCAACAATATATAAGGCGTACTAGACGACTATCACTATTTTATCGCTATTTCAAAAAAAAAATCTCTAACGAGTTAGCCAGCTGCATTCCCCCCCTTTCAAGAATTCACCCGCAATACCCGCCTCGGTAGGAATGCTCACCCGTTCACCCTTAAGCCCACCTTCGGACGTACAGTTGAGTTTAGAGACTCGTTCTTCAGCCGCACCACACGAATAATCCAGCATAATTTTTCTCCCCATTACAATCCACAGGCATTTAAAACCAATGTGCATCGGTATCTCCTTTCAATCTTGTCCTCTTTACCTTCGGTTCTAGGACAAATAAAACGTCAACAATCATTTTTAATTATTGCAATTTGTCCTTTATACTGTCCCGTCTATTAAGCGTTGCGTCATAAGAGACATCACCAGTTAAATGTAAAAGCAACCTGCCACATCTAGTGGTGGTATAAAATACCCTCAAAGTCTATGAAAAATCCCGACACCATATTGACTCCCAAGGCAAAAATGGAAATGAATTGATTAAATTCTAACTAGGCATTTGTTTTTGCTCACCTAATCGTCAGAAATAAATCCACTTCGATAAAAGTATGAAATGTTATATTCCAAACGTATTTTTAAAAACTATTTATTAAAAAGTATATAGTGCACAATTGAAGTTCTCGTTTTCATCAAATATCTACTTTACAGTGGTACAATTCAGTTTGTTGTCTCGTTTGACGATAAATACTAATAATAAATAATAATAATATAATATATGTTGAAAATATATCAAATATAAATTTTCTTAAAATGACAAAAAATAATGGGCAGCACTTTGTGTCTTTATACAGAGCGAAACATTCTGCTATGTCTATACTCGATGAAATACCTACATTAGGAAATGCAAAGGAAAATATGGAAGACGCAGTAAAAACAGCCAACATCAGACAATACCTAACTAACTGTCAATATATAGAAGACGAACTTATAACCATATATGGCCTTAATATATACGGAAGTCCGTGGCAACCGGAATTCTGCAAGTGGGCATTTAACATTCCACGTGGTCGAGAATGTCTTGAACGCTGGAATAATATTCCGGAAGGTGTAGACATTTTAATTACACATACTCCACCGGTTGGCCATGGAGATTTATGCTGCTCAGGCGTGAGGGCAGGTTGTGTAGAACTTTTGACAACGGTTCAACAACGTGTTAAACCAAAGTACCATGTTTTTGGTCATGTCCATGAAGGATATGGGATTACTTCGGATGGACGTATTATATTTGTGAATGCATCAACATGTGACATTAACTATTTACCAAATAATCCACCAATTGTGTTTGACATTTCTTTACCCAAGGGATTCTCTAAAGATGCGTAGAATTCATACTTTTTGTATAATTATAACTCATAACCAGATAAGACGTAACATTTTGTAAACTTATGTATAGCGTTAGACATAACTTCATTTTCATTAAGTGCCATTAACAACGGGCGAGAACTTTTCTTTCATTGCTTGAAAGATGAGATGAAAGATTAGCATCAATGTTAATAACAATTCGCTGAAAATTGAAATTATATATTTCTTGTTGAAGTTGGAGATTGCAATATATACCAAATGACTATCATATTTTTTTTAAATTCTATATTTTGTATTGAAAAGAATTATAATTTTATGTATACCTGACATATTTTTTATTTATTTCGGAGTACAGGATACATGTTATTACAATACCAAAAGACATGCTTAGTAAACAAATCATTGTACTTATTCTTTGCATACAAAATAATACGAAACAATAATTATTTACTAAAATAATTGAATATCGATTTATGTTAAATTTATCTACAGTGTTATGAATTAACATTGATTAATTCTTCAAACTTAAAGAAGTTTAACTTATTTCATGTATAACCAAAAATATTTAAGAAAAATAACAAACAAACCCGATATTTAAAAGTTATGAGAATAATATTTTACGCACTGATTAATACTGGATTCTTCTAATTACTAATAAGTTGTAAAAATGCGGATTCAGTAATTAATACATTGTATGACTTTCATGAAATTAAGAAATTCACCGTTTATAAATGCATATAGCACCCAGATTTTTATTGCAAATATAAATAAATTCGTAATTTGTGGAATTTAATAATTTTTTCTTAATTTTTGTGAAAATTATATTGGCTAGATGAAGATGAAGCTTCTGAAACCGTTTATCCATAACCTGATAGGTCCCTATCAGTGTGGTTTCAGACCAGGGAAGTCCACGATAGACCAGATCTTCACTTTACGACAGATCCTGAAAAAGACCCAAGAAGTGCAAATCGACACTCACCACCTATTCGCCAATTTTAAGGCCGCATATGACAGTGTGCATAGAGGCGAGCTATACAGTGCCATATCTAGTTTTGGCATTCCTACCAAACTCGTCAAATTGTGTAAATTGTGAGAACTCTCGCTGCTCCGTCAAGGTTGGTAAGGAACTCACCGAGACCTTCAATGTCAAAAAAGGTTTTAGACAAGGCGACGCACTGTCATGTGACTTCTTCAACATCGTCCTCGAGAAGATCGTGCGTAACTCACAAGTCAACACCAGAGGCACGGTCTTCCAGAAGTCAGTTCAATTGCTAGCTTACTCTGATGACATTGACGTGATTGGACGATTGGAGCATTGAAGCGGAAGCGGCTAAAATGGGTTTGGCGGTAAATGAGGGCAAAACTAAGCACATGCTGTCATCAAGGAAGGACACACAACATCGACGTCTCCGATTGAGCGTCACACTAGGCAGCAGAAACTTCGAGGTAACCAAGGACTTCCTCTACCTCGGCTCCGCGATAAACAAGAACAACAACATCAGTACCGAAATCTAACGCAGAATCACTCTTACCAATCGCTGTTTATTTGAGCTGAAAAGGCAATTGAGTAATAAAGCCCTCTCTCGAAGGACAAAGCTAGCTCTATAAAACAGCTTCATCATCCCAGTCAAAAAGTTTTGCGTGCTATTCTTGGTCCTGCTTGCGTTGATGGCATCTGGAGGAGATTTAAAGACGAACTCTATGGACTGTACAGCGACATGCGCCTGGTTAAACGTCTTCGGATACAACGCCATGTAGAGCGTATGGACACTACTGCTCCGGCCCGAAAAGTCTTTGAATCCGAGCCATTGGGAGAATGCAACAGAGGACGACCTAGACTAAGGTGGAGCACACAAGTTGAGAAGGACATCAACCAACTTGGAGCGCGCAACTGGAGACAGCTGGCGAAAGATTGTGGTGGCTGGAGAGGCATGTTTGGTTGAGGCCCAGGTCCACCCCGGACTGTAGCGCAACAAGAAGAAGATGAAGACTACTGCAGTATTTTTAAAGTCAAAGTTTACACTTAAATTCAATTTGAATTCATTACAGAGCATTAGAGTTGCTTATTTAGAGTTTTTGAAGGATTTTTTTTTCAAGACCGCATTGTCACAATATTATATATATAAACATTCATATGTAAACATACATAAATATATAAACATACATAGATATACATTTACTCACATAGTTACTGGGCCAAACACTGTATTTTATAAAATCGTAATAACCACACGCTGGCATGTAGGAGAGAATGAGGGATGAAGTCAATTCACTGCGTGTGTTATTCAGCACACATCAATGGCGACATACATATGTCTGTAGGATCCGAAACTAACCGTTTTCGAATACCGTAAACTTTGCGATGCGAAAAACGACCGGCAATTTGGACTTTATAGACGGGATAATGGACAAAATAATAATAATAATTGTTGGCGCGACAGTCCACAGGAGGACCAGGGCCTAGCTTGCTCATCAACTACTCGTGTTGTGCGCGCTACTGTTCTCTTACGAGTAGAAGGGACCTACAGTTTTTTTTTGCCGACTTCGAACGGCGAAATTTGAGAAGCTTTCTTAGACAGTTATTACTCTTTGAGTGTTGTCAACAGCTCGAAAGAGGTGGTGCCGTGAAATATTCGAGGTGTTCAACCGGGAATCGAACCTACAGCCTTCGGCGTGTGAGCGTCGCACTATACCCACTACGCCACGGCGGCCACAATGGACACAATAGTGAACTTAACCGTTTTAAAGCAGAATTTGCGACAATGATCCCAAACATAAATCTAGAGTTATAAAGGAATTGTTGCTCTATAACTGTCTAAAAGTTATTCAGACCTCACCCCAGAGTCCTAACCTAAACACCATAGAGCATTTATGGGAATGCCTCGAACGCAGAATAAGGCAACACACAATTTCAAACCAAAATGACATAAAAAAATTTTAACCGGGGAATGGGAAAAAATAAGTACTGCAACTACGCAAAATTTGATGGAGTCAATAGAAACACGACTTAAAAGTGTCATTAAACAGAATGGTTATCCCACTAAATATTAAAAGTGAGAAAAACCAAACTTATAATGCTTAACATTGATACCTGTTGGCTTGACCCAATAATTTTGTGATGTATTTTTCTTAGATGGAAGGAATTATTTTAATTTAGTTTTGTTGTATTTCCCATGAATGATGTTTATTTGTTTTGTTTTTGTTGTCATTGTTTTTCGGATTACTTTTATGTGTTTCAATTATATTTTTTCTAATTTTAATAAGAATTAAGTATGCAGGTATACAAGATTCGATTTTGTCGTTATCATCAACATAATTGGTATTATTAAGACTGATCGTAATCAATAGTATCAACAGTACAACATTTCTTGTTTAAAGGCTTTCAATACATGTTTCTAAACCTCCATAGACGAAGCAAGCTTTTTTTAAATGAAGAAAATTAATAATAATTGTTTGGCGTGACAGTCCACAGAGGACCAGCCGCCTAGCTTGCTCATCAACTACTCGTGTTGTGCGCGCTACTGTTCTCTCACGAGTAGAAGGGACCTACAGTTTTTTGTCGACTCCGAACGGCGAAGTTTGAGAAGCTTTCTTAGACAGTTATTACTCTTTGCGCGTTGTCAGCAGCTCTGAAGAGGTGGTGCCGTGAAAAATTCGAGGTGTTCAGCCGGGAATCGAACCTAGACCCTTCGGGGTGTGAGAGTCGCACTCTATCCATTACGCCACGGCGGCCACAAAAAGAAGAAAATTAATGGTTTATAAAAACATCAAATTCTGTTCCAAGCGCACTTCCATAAATCTGGAGTATCAAATTACTTTGAACAATCAATTTTTTATTGAAACCTTCCTTTTTTTCCCATAAATACCAAGTATTATTTCTTGTATTCTAATGCCATTCCAATAAAGTTATTCCGGCTTTATGTTAAATCAACAAACTATACACATTTAAAACAAAAATTGTAGCAAATTGATTGTTTTCTATCCCCGGCTGTGAAAAATAATTAAGAATAAAATTAAATTATGTTTCGTTCGTTTAAATGAAAAATAATATAGAAATTCGTATGAGCTTTCGACATACATACTTAACATCACAGATATTGATCAATTATAAATTCAATAGATGTTAAATCACTAGCAACTTTACAAGCTTGATAAGAAGGAATTTAAATTTACATTTCTCTAAGAAGTTCCATCTCGCGAAAAATTCCGTTAGTGCAGCGGTTAGCGGCAAACTTTAAGAAAAGTGTTTTTCTTACTTCGTGCAGCTCGTTTTACTTACGTGTTTTTCCGACAATCCATTTAAATATTTGAAGCATAATTGTGCGAAGGTTACTCTATAAATTAATAAGCTTAAGTAACATCTTTAACTTCGATCCCAGTTCACATTAAGCGCTGTTAAGAGTGACTCTCCTACATTGTGTTGAAGTTAAAAAAGCAACTAGAATGGTAAGTGGTTGATTGAAAATGTTACCAAAATGTTAAACAATTATTTTTATCAATATTTTTTATAAAAAGCGTGAAGTAATCTCTCTACAAATTGGCCAGGCTGGCGTACAGATTGGTAACTCTTGTTGGGAGCTGTATCTCTTGGAACATGGGATTAATCCAGATGGTTCAAGCAATAAACTAGAACAAAGTTGTGAAGACAGTCATCACACGTTTTTTGCTTTAACTGATTCAGGGCGATATGTCCCCAGAACAATATTCGTCGACTTGGAACCTTCTGTCGTAGATGATATTAAGACCGGTCCTTGCCGAAGTCTTTACCACCCGGAACAATTAATATCTGGTAAAGAAGACGCAGCGAACAACTATGCAAGGGGACACTATACAGTGGGCAAAGAAATTATAGACCCAGTAATGTCACGTGTCCAAAAACTAGCGGAACAATGTGAAGGCTTGCAAGGTTTCTTAATTTTTCACAGCCTTGGCGGAGGAACCGGATCAGGATTTACCTCTCTTCTTATGGAACGCATTGCATGTGAATATCCGAAGCTCTGCAAACTTCAGTTCGCTGTGTATCCATCTCCAAAGGTATCGACTGCAGTGGTAGAACCTTACAATTCTGTCTTAACAACACATTCTACGCTTGTACATTCTGATTGTGTTTTTATGGTTGACAACGAAGCCATTTATGAAATATGCCAAAAAAGCCTGTCGGTTGACCGTCCAAATTATGTAAACTTAAACCGCCTAATTGCACAAGTTGTTTCTTCGACAACTGCTTCCTTAAGATTTCGAGGTTCAATGAATGTGGATTTGAATGAATTTCAGACAAATTTAGTGCCATACCCCAGAATTCATTTTCCATTAGTCGCATATGCCCCACTCATGTCAGCTGATAAAGCAGTCCACGAACAATTTTCAATTTCCTCACTTACCAACAGCTGTTTTAGTCCGGGCAATATGATGGTGAAGTGTGACCCTCGTCATGGCAAATACATGTCTTGCTGTATGTTATACCGTGGTGATGTAGTTCCAAAAGACATCAATGCGGGTGTGTCTGCCATAAAGTCCAATAGAAACATAACATTTGTGGACTGGTGCCCAACAGGATTCAAAATTGGAATAAACTATCAAGCCCCTACATCAGTCCCAGGTTCGGAATTGGCCAAAACTCCAAGAGCTGTCTGCATGTTATCAAACACAACCGCTATTGCAGAGGCTTTTACGCGTCTTAATTGCAAGTACGACCTTATGTATCAGAAGCGAGCTTTTGTACATTGGTATGTCGGCGAAGGCATGGAAGAAGGGGAATTTTCTGAGGCTCGAGAAGATTTGGCTTGCTTAGAAAGGGACTTCGAGGAAGTTTCAGCCGACACTAACGATGGTGAAGGGGGCGTCAGTGATTGCGAATATTAACTGTGCATGCTTCGTTACAATAATAATAATTAATATTTTTTACACCAAAATGGCTTAGAATAGAATGATTATTAATTCTTCTTTGTCAACTAATAAACATACTTCAATAATAAATGGTCACGTCTTCTTTAAATAAAATAAAATTAATATAAGTTAATAAAAGAAAGCTTAATTTAATAAAAACAACACAGAAATTTACTGCTTTTCTTTTGGAAAAAGGTAGACGTTTAATTTAACAGTTTCAAGTTTCTCCAGACGTCTTTCAAAAATAACGCAGAATAGAGATTTTTGCAATAATTAGTCAAATTTTTCAATTTTAAGAGAATTTTCGTTAGTGCTTCAAAATTGTTTCACGACAATATCGTAAATAATCGTGTATAATATAACACGTTCTTTTTATATAATATAGTCTCATTCTCCAAAACGTAAGCAGAAATAAATGTTCAACAAATCGATATCAAATATTGCCTGTAGGCAACTACGCATCGCAGTTAAAATCTATTAAAGTTCGTTTTATAAGGAGTATTTCAGTTTAAATATACTTTGCTTTTGTTGCACTACATGATTGGTGCTGATTCAAGCTGCGCACATAAAGTTGGTTGAAATATTTTTTAACTTGTGTTCATTTTGCTCACTCAACTAGGTTTATGCATGTCAGGGGGTATGTATGTCAGGGGGTATGTATGTCAGGGATGGGGTTTGGAAAACCCTACATTAGAGCGTTCTGACCCGATACTGGACAATGTATTACATTCATTTAATTTGTATTTTTTCTTGGCTAAGTTTCCAAGTTATCAACAAAAAGTCCCCACCTGATCCGAGCAAAAGAAGGAAAATGACTAAGGAAAGGCTGTGCACTGTTTTTAACCACAGTAGCCCAAGTACACTTTAGTACTTACTAATGGTGAAGTGTCCCGCTAATACGCCAACAAGTCGTCTGCAGTTTTTTTTGTCTTCAGATAACGCAAATGCCAGGAATTTCTAACTGACGATTAGGAGCACGCATTCGGCCAGCCTGCATCCTGGAGAGTCATGTCAGTCTTTAGAGGTGCTGATCAAGGAACCGAACAAAAAATTCGACTTTATTTCTAAAATGATAAAAATCAAATGAACTGTAGAAATTCAACTTTAGGAACGGTAATGGCGAACTTGATAAGCAAATGAATGTTCCCAAATATGGAAGGCTTAAGTTGTAGGTTTCTAAGTTTAAAGTTACATATATTTGGCATGCACTCGCACAATTTAGGTAAGTGTGCAAGGTGAAGGAATGGTGTGATATGTTGTGTGACATAACTCCTCCCATTCGAATGTGAAACGACGAGTTAGAGGGCCTTACGCTAGAAGAGTTTTTATCTGTTGCAGCTTCAGGATTCATCTCGTAGCAGATTCGATACTTGGATATGGTTTCAATTGTTTTTTGGGAGTGTTTTCTGAAGCGTATAAGGCCGAATATGAATCCCACGATGGTTATTAGTCCCTGCTGGTTATATATAACGGTTCTAATCTGCTTGTATTGAAATTGGAAGAATTAAATATTGAAGAGATTATTTGTATTTTGTCCCAAAATATATTTCATCTGCTTTCATATGTTTTATTGTTGATGGTTATTATTGATGGTGTATTTCGTAATCTTCGTTGTGCAGCAATACAGTTCTTGAGATTGTTTTATTTGATGTATTGTAATATTTAGTTTTATTCTGACAAAGTTATATTCTGTCTGCTTTTCTTTTATTATATTGGAGATGCAACGGTCTGATCATATCACAATATTATCCAATTTCCCTTCTTGACAATAATAAACATGCTCGATCGACAAGCATATTAGAGTAGTCAATAATAATAATGGTGTAGCGTTTTGATAGGCCCAAGTTTAATGTTTTTATAAGTTTTACTGAAGGCCTGATATTGTTGTTTACTTCGAAGGCATTTAAATACAAAATATGTAAGCATTTAACACTTCGAAATATCTTGTATCTCTGTTCTTTGACCCATGATTGGATGATTTACTGATATTTACGTTTTTTAATTAATTTGTTTTAGTATTTTACTGTATTATTGGATACAAACTTCTTGGCTCTTGGAGTAATCTTATAAATAAATCATTATTATCCAAATTGGGTGGAGTTTCAGGGTTTTTATTCACTTTGCTTATTATTGATATATTATGATTTTCTATTCTATAGATCCTGATATTTTTCAATTTATTTAAGTAATCGTGTGCGGAATTAGGTTGTATGAATAAGGTCTTTAATAGCGTTCGGAATACGTAACCTATTGTTAGTGCCTGGTGGCTAAGCGTCATTAACTGGTTGTTTTGAGATAAAAAGATGTAGTTTCTAAATGATTTTAGATTTAGGACTTAAATTTAAGTCGGTTGTAATCAGGTTTCCTGGAAGTAAGTCCCAATCATAAGCCCGAGAGTCTCTTTTTTCCAATTAATCTTAAGTCACCTTTTCAGAAGTTATCTGGTTTCCTTATGAATTCTCTGCAGGGAATCTATAGACCTAAAACTACTTTCTCAACCTTACGTCTCGTTCGAGAATCGGAGGGAATCTACGCGTTTTTTTTTTGGTCTCCATAAACCATATTGTTTTTTTAGGTTCCTCCTCTTCTGCAAACTTTTGGCTCCGTGTATGATTGGAAACCATCTGTAACCATGGTCTGCCATAGTTTCGTTTTTCTTTTCATTTTCATTTTATTTGAACACCCAACAATTTCACTTATAAATTTGTAAGTTTTACCCTCAGAAAGCAAGTTTTTTTTTATCATGGTCCGTTTCAATACCCGAGTACAATGCACACCACAACCCATTTTACTTTGCTAACAACGCTGCACTTTATAAAATAAGTATAAACTTTTAGTAACTACAATAATTGGTATAGATATAGTTTAAAGCCAACAAATGGTGTACGCTCTTCATTATGTTGCACAATTTAAATTCGGTTGCATTTCTGCAATAAATATGAAGCGCCTGCCTAATAGTGACAAAGTCGATCATGGTGCAATCATTTCAAAATTGTATGTATATATGTATGTAATTGTATGTGGGGTTCTTTCATTTTAGTCAAATTAGAATTTATCAGTGCAGAATTTGTGCAAAGATTTTGTTACTGTGAATGAAATCGCAACCTTTGGATTTTTACGTGGGTAACATACTGATAGCAAACTATGTACAGAATTAGGAGGTTAGGGAGGGAAACTGATTAGGGTTGATAAGTCGGTAAATAGGCGGTAGTAGTTACAAAAATTTGCCTATATTGTATTAATAACTTAATAAATGAAATAAAAATAGGAGCATATTTAAGTCCATATATTTATTTATAGTGAATAGGTGGTATGGATTAGAAATTACCTTTCGAATCGTTCAATACAAGTCGTTTTGGATGGATTCAAGTCTGATATCCACTATATTAATGCTGGTGTTCCCCAGGGCTCTGTTTTGTCTCCGACACTCTTTCTCATTTTTATAAATGATCTCTTGTCTGTTACTTCTAATCCTATTCATTCCTTCGCTGATGACAGTACCCTCAGCTTTTCATATTCGTTCCTTGGCTCACGTCCCTCCACTTCTACCATAGACTCGAAACAGCAACGTATGTTAAGCACACTAAATTCCGACCTTGACAGCATAATCGATTGGGGAAATAAGAATAGAGTGGAATTTAATGCATCCAAAACCTAGTGCTGTCTACTGTCGTTAAAGCGATCACAAAATAATCAGTCCTTATCCATGAACGGCACGTTGTTGAAACCGAAAGACTTTCCATCCTCGGTATGTGTATCAACTTAACAATTAGTTGGAACGGTCACATATTTGATGTCGCCAAAAATGCTGCGAAATGTCTAGGCTTCCTTAAACGATGCAAAAAGTACTTCACCCCTTCTGATCTGGCTACAATATACAAGGCCTACATACGCCCAAAACTTGAGTATAACGCTCCTATTTGGTCAGGTGCTCCTAAGACCTCCCTGCACCTACTAGATAGAATTCAAAAGCGAGCGATAAAACTTATAGATGACAGTAATATTGCGAAGTCGATTGACTCGTTAGAACACCGACGTAATGTCGCGTCGTTGTCACTCTTTTATCGCTATTTTAACAAGAAATGCTCAGATGAATTAGCCAGTTGCATTCCTCCCCTTCAAGAATTCACCCGCAATACACGCCTCGCTAGGAATGCCCACCAATTCACCCTCAAGCCCTCTTTCGGACGTACAGTCAAATTCAGAGACTCGTTCTTTAGCCGCACTACACGAATCTGGAATGCTCTTCCCAGCTCGATTTTTCCTCCTCATTACAATCCACAGGCATTTAAAACCAATGTGCATCGGTATCTCCTCTCCCTCTCTTCCTCTATACCTTCGGCCCGTGCTGTGACTTGATCCGGTCACTTAAGGGTACTCGCAACCCCTTTTGCACGCGTCAATTATAAAAAAAAAAAAAAAAAAAATGTAAGGTAACAAACGTATCATATAGTTATATTCTTCTCTTGTTATGCTCCTTGAAGTTTTATTAAGTGGTAACATATTAATTTTGCTCCTTGGTCCTGATTCAATTGGCGAGTGTGATAGCATTGTACAGCAAAACTGATTTTTTTTTATTACATGTCGAAATAGAATCCGATTCCAATTTTTATTGCTACCATGGAGAGAAGGTCTCTATAGCTCAGTAAAATTACTGTTTTAAACTTTTTAAAAAGTAAACTTTTACCACTTTCTAAAAACTAAGTCTTATGCCGATACCAATCAAAATTAGGCCAAGCATTACAAGTTCATTATCTACTTTCGCAGTTGCGCATTGACGTTGATATGTACATATATAAATCAAATTATATACATATGTATGAAACAATTTGATTTCAGGCTATTTGAAAAAATGAAACGGATTGTTACCGATTGCATTTTTGGGCGGGCCAATATATCAAAATATTTCGATTTCCTAAAGAAGCTACCACTGAATAGTAAACTCATACGCAATTTCAACAGCAAAATAAGCCATATACGTATACAACAAAAATTTAAACTTAAAATTTGTTCAACACTTTTTCTAAAAATCATACTTTATCCTACTAAAAGCATCTATAAATCGATCTCATCCCTCAACTTAAATCCTTTACAATTTAATTTCAACAATCAATCTTATTTATTATTTGGAGATTACAAGCACACATAAATATACAACTTAAAAATGTATATCTATATATATATATCAATCACTACACTTCTGTCAGGGAGTCATGAACTTACAGAAATTAATACCATCTTTAACACACCTATTTATGCGTTGTGGAGGATAGATTTTACAATTTTGTACACTCCCGGAATCGAAAGAAATGATTTACTAGAGGGAAAAGTAAATCTAAGATAAAAAAATTTAACCAAGATCCATTTGACAATCTGTTAAACAGAATAAGAGCGCGAAATGGCAATAAAAACAATCCAACATTAGCAGAATTTGTATGTTTCTTAGCCAAAGAAGTGTTTACCTAATTTTTCGATAAGGAACCAATTATTCAAAAAATAAGGGAAACAATTTTACAAAAATGCATCGAGGTTACAAATCTCCGTTTCCCGGAATGGTTTACTAGCGCAAATGAATGCTATAAACATAGAATAGACAACACCAATTTTTAATACTTGTTCTATTGTTCAAAAATTACAAATGGACCATGGATAGGAAAACCTGTAATTTAAAAGCTGCAAATCAAAAAAAGAAAAATTAAAATTTGTATGAACAAATAACATTACTGTTTGGAAAAAATAAGAACAAATAAAAAGTTTTTTAAACATACATATGTATATGCGTTTTTGTTTTCATTATTAAATAAGAAACATGCGTTACACGCTTGCAAAAAACAAACGAAGACTCATTCTTAATCCCACTAAAAGCATTTCTGTATGTAAACACATTAGGTCCGTTCCAATTGCTCTGAATTGCTACGAATGTCTACGAATTTGCCCGAAAAACTACGAAAAAGCGTCCCATTAGCTAATTTTTTGGTAGAAGAGAGAGCTCACGAGAGAGGAAAATATTTCCCCTCCCTACGAATTGCTGCCCAAGAAAAAACTGTCGGCAGCAGCACGGAAGCAGATGGCTGTCAAATCGAAAATGAAAAAACCCCCGTAAACCTAACAGCTTACAAATTTCTACGAAAAGTCGTTCACAAGTTTTAGTAATAAATCTCTGCAAGAGATTTTTACCCAAACTGCTCAACAACGAATTTCTGTGGACAATTCAATTGAAACAGACCTATTATTTCATTGAAATTGAAAATCTATCATTTCATCAAATGTAGCAAATGTTGCCGAACTTCTGAAAAGAGGGATGAAATTAATTTTGTCTATTTATGATAACGCACGGGTTACGTATGATTGTGTTTGTGCCATACACAACCAGCTAGACTTCGTATGTATTCTGTTGCTTTATCTACGGAGATCCTTTAAAAGAGACTGCATCTCTCTGAAAGCGCTTTGCTTCCTAATGATAAACAGAGATAAGCAATTCCCTTATCTCTGATGATAAAGAGACGAAATTTGCCAGTATTTAATATCGGTATACAAATTGAGCATTTCAGTTTCATATGTCAGTCCTTTCTATAGCGGTGAGACATCTGGGTATACGTGTCTGTGGTTCCTGCTTATATTTCCGAGTAAATTTCGTCATGCATACCATCCCTTCATTTTTGATTAACCTTGGGTGAATCGACATGTATATTGGTATCTTCAATTAAAACCAGCAGCCTGAAAAACAGTTGCATTCGTCATATAAATTCTCTTTTAAGTCTTTCGGGAAAAAAGAGAAATTAGTGATACTAACTTGGCTCAGAACAGAACTGAACGTTTATTTAATTTTTCTGTTATATTTCATATTCACTTTTAATGGGTTGTATTTTTTGGAGCTTAATACATGTATGTATGTATGTTCATATTTTGATCCAAGCTAAATATTGTTCGATTCAAAACTATTGCTACTCTAGGAAATACCGCTAATATGACGAACAAACCTAGGTACATACACTAAGTTTTTTTGTTTTGAGTTTTATATGGACTAGGCGTTCTTGTGATTTTATGCCAACGTGATTTTTTGTTGGTTTTGTTTTGTTACACTGTCTGAAATAATTCAACAACGCAGTATACATTGCAAAACTGTTTCATATCCTATACGTATGATAGTAATTTTACTTCATATACTTTATATCATGGTAAGAAAGTTACACTTTTATCATACTTAGTGTATTGAAATGGAAACGGGGCATCAGATAATATGTTTGTATTCATGGAAGTGGTTGATAGAGCTATGCCGAGTCATAAATATGTATGTAGGTTTCGGGATATACGAGAAACTTTCATCTTGCAGCAACGTCGAACGATAGAATGTTCAAAATAATACCATTGCGTCCTTTACCACTCAAGAAAGGGTTGGCATTGTAAGAAGTGCTTAAGTGGCCAGTGTACTCAACTGAGTACATCCCTGTGATTTTCTAAAAAAATTATTTTTTTTTTTTTTTTTATAAGTTTATTTTTTTGTTTATAGTTACATCTATCTAGTGAAAATAAAGGCATTTAAAAAAAAACTTCTATACTTTTCCAAAACAAATTACATAACAACATAATTCCTACGTCCAAATAGCTCAGATGTTTTCATTATGTCATGGTATGAAACAATAAATTTTAGTCTGAATCCGCAACGTTACAAAATGTTGTACAACTCACTGTTTCTCAATGAGTTAAATAATTTTCAAGTCTTGCCCTTGGAATTCTACAAAACAAAAATTATTCCTTCTACTTTGGACATATAATAGCAAACACCAGAAGAAGGTATGCTCTACCATTTATCCAAAGATTTTAGTTTCAAAATCAATCGATTCATTTTTTTATTCCAAAAGAAACTCACTTCCAATTACATAAAAAAATGAGAGGATGGGATGAATGACAAACAGACGAGCTTAGTTATACATAAAATTTTCAAGAAATGTTTACAAACGAACAATATTTTCGTATTAGAATTAAATGGTAACTTATGTAATTCATTTAGCCATTTCTAAATAATATTTATAACAGTCTATATCAAACGCAATTCTCAGCATTGCGTACATTGCATAATTAGAAATTGCAGATGCTTTCGTGAAAGAAATATTAGAAATAATTTCACCAAATTACCTCAGAAATATAAGCAGAAGGATTAAACATGTTATAAAGGTCGTAGCGAAGATGTGCGTCTCGATATATTTATTAGTAAGGCTATGCGAATACACAAATCATTTAAAAAAAACATGAAGCACGTGTAAATCATTTCTGCACCGAAATATATGGAATACAAACATAAAAATAGTAAGCAGAAATCTGAATTTCTTAGAATTGACATATTTTTTATGTATGAACTTTTATCAGTTTTAAATCTCAAATACCGCCTAAAATAAGCCGATTAAACATCCCTCATCTATACAATTTTTTTCTCCGTCTCACTGAGACCTACAAAACTTCATCACTACATCACTCAATCGAGGGGCCGCAAAATTTCGGAATCATGCCCATATATTTTTAAAATGTTGGCAAATAGTTGAAAAATGAATCCAAATTAAAAAAGCAGTATAGCCACCACTGCTTTAAATTTTCATCAAATTTCTATGCATTCACAACAAGGAAAGATCTGTTAGAAAATCATGCCTTGCAGGATTCATAGTAGTTTTGATCAATCAGATATCTCACAGCCACATTTAGTAGACTTCAAAAAAGATCACTCTCCAGAATCTGCTCTTTTATACCTATAATAACGTGTTTAATAATTTAAGGGCAAAAACGCACGGTAGCTTTTACACAAAATCATCACATCATCAAAAAATCATACAAATTATTATCGATTCGCTTCTATGTTTTCTTCTTCTTCTTCTTGTGGCGCTACAGTTCGGGGTGGACCTGGGCCTCAACCAACATGCCTCTCCAGCCAGCACGATCTTTCGCCAGCTGTCTCTAGTTGCGCACTCCAAGTTGGCTGAGGTCCTTCTCCACTTGTGTGCGCCATCTTAGTCTAGGTCGTCCTCTGTTGCGTTGTCCCAATGGCTCGGATTCAAAGACTTTTTGGGCCGGAGCAGTGGTGTCCATACGCTGCACATGGCGTAGCCATCTTAAGCGTTGTATCCGTAGACGCTTGACCAGGCGCATGTCGCCGTACAGCCCATAGAGTTCGTCGTTAAATCTTCTCCTCCAGATGCCGGGACCAAAAATCGCACGCAAGACTTTTTTCTCGAAAAGACTAAGGGCTCCCTCATCCGCCTTTGTTAACGTCCAAGTTTCCGCGCCATGAAGTAGGACTGGGATGATCAGGCTGTTATATAAAATGAGCTTAGTCCTTCGAGAGAGGGCTTTATTACTCAATTCCCTCTTGAGCCCAAAGAAACAGTCATTGACAAGTGTGATTTTGCGTTTGGTTTCGGTACTGATGTTGTTAACTACCTCGAAGTTTCTGCTGCCTAGTGTGACGCTCTGTCCGAGACGTCGATGTTGCGTGTCCTTCCTTGATGACAGCATGTACTTTGTTTTGCCCGCATTTATCGCCAGACCCATCTTAGCCGCTTCCGTTTCAATGGCAGCAAAAGCCTCATTGACGGCTCGCTGTGTTCGTTCAATCACGTCAATATCATCAGCGTAAGGTAGCAATTGAACTGATTTCTGGAAGTCGCACCTCTGGTGTTGACTTATGAGTTACGCACGATCTTCTCGAGAATGATATTGAAGAAGTCACATGACAGTGCGTCGCCTTGTCTAAAACCTTTTTCGACATTGAAGGCCTCGGAGAGTTCGTTACGGAACTTGACGGAGCAGCGAGAGTTCTCCATTATCATCCTACACAATCTGACGGGTTTGGTAGGAATGCCAAAACTAAACATGGCACTCGTCTCTAGGCACACTATTATATGCGGCCTTAAAATCGACGAACAGGTGGTGAGTGTCGATTTACACTTCTTGAGTCTTTTCCAGGATCTGCCGTAATGTGAAGATCTGGTCTATTGTGGACTTCCCTGGTCTGAAACCACACTGATCTATCAGGTCATGGACAAACGGTTTCAGACGCTCACACAATATGGCAGAGAGGATCTTGTATGCGATGCTGAGGAGACTAATCCCTCGGTAGTTGGCGCAGTCAAAGGGGTCTCCATTCTTTTGAACCGGGCAAACGACGCTGAGATTCCACTCACCGACCATGTCTTACAGATAAGCTGGTGCATGCGACCAACCAGGTCAGCTCCAGCTGCTTTAAATAGCTCTGCGGACAGTCCGTCCGCTCCAGCAGCTTTGTACGACTTTAGATTTGATATTGCTATCTTCACCTCGCCTAAGTCGGGGGGACAGAATTTTGGTATATCATCGTCCAAATCGAGTAGAACATTCTACATAACAGCGAGATTTGGGCCGTCATCGCAGTTAGGAAGTCTGCAGAGATGATCCTTTCATGTTCTCAGTACAGACTGAAACTCTACTACGAGTTGTCCATTTCGGTCCCGGCAGACATTTATCCGAGTTTTGTATCCTCCGGATAGCTGTTTTGCCTTTCAGTAAAACTTTCGGACTTCATTCCTGCAACGCAGTATACATTGCAAAACTGTTTCATATCCTATACGTATGATAGTAATTTTACTTCATATACTTTATATCATGGTAAGAAAGTTACACTTTTATCATACTTAGTGTATTGAAATGGAAACGGGGCATCAGATAATATGTTTGTATTCATGGAAGTGGTTGATAGAGCTATGCCGAGTCATAAATATGTATGTAGGTTTCGGGATATACGAGAAACTTTCATCTTGCAGCAACGTCGAACGATAGAATGTTCAAAATAATACCATTGCGTCCTTTACCACTCAAGAAAGGGTTGGCATTGTAAGAAGTGCTTAAGTGGCCAGTGTACTCAACTGAGTACATCCCTGTGATTTTCTAAAAAAATTATTTTTTTTTTTTTTTTTATAAGTTTATTTTTTTGTTTATAGTTACATCTATCTAGTGAAAATAAAGGCATTTAAAAAAAAACTTCTATACTTTTCCAAAACAAATTACATAACAACATAATTCCTACGTCCAAATAGCTCAGATGTTTTCATTATGTCATGGTATGAAACAATAAATTTTAGTCTGAATCCGCAACGTTACAAAATGTTGTACAACTCACTGTTTCTCAATGAGTTAAATAATTTTCAAGTCTTGCCCTTGGAATTCTACAAAACAAAAATTATTCCTTCTACTTTGGACATATAATAGCAAACACCAGAAGAAGGTATGCTCTACCATTTATCCAAAGATTTTAGTTTCAAAATCAATCGATTCATTTTTTTATTCCAAAAGAAACTCACTTCCAATTACATAAAAAAATGAGAGGATGGGATGAATGACAAACAGACGAGCTTAGTTATACATAAAATTTTCAAGAAATGTTTACAAACGAACAATATTTTCGTATTAGAATTAAATGGTAACTTATGTAATTCATTTAGCCATTTCTAAATAATATTTATAACAGTCTATATCAAACGCAATTCTCAGCATTGCGTACATTGCATAATTAGAAATTGCAGATGCTTTCGTGAAAGAAATATTAGAAATAATTTCACCAAATTACCTCAGAAATATAAGCAGAAGGATTAAACATGTTATAAAGGTCGTAGCGAAGATGTGCGTCTCGATATATTTATTAGTAAGGCTATGCGAATACACAAATCATTTAAAAAAAACATGAAGCACGTGTAAATCATTTCTGCACCGAAATATATGGAATACAAACATAAAAATAGTAAGCAGAAATCTGAATTTCTTAGAATTGACATATTTTTTATGTATGAACTTTTATCAGTTTTAAATCTCAAATACCGCCTAAAATAAGCCGATTAAACATCCCTCATCTATACAATTTTTTTCTCCGTCTCACTGAGACCTACAAAACTTCATCACTACATCACTCAATCGAGGGGCCGCAAAATTTCGGAATCATGCCCATATATTTTTAAAATGTTGGCAAATAGTTGAAAAATGAATCCAAATTAAAAAAGCAGTATAGCCACCACTGCTTTAAATTTTCATCAAATTTCTATGCATTCACAACAAGGAAAGATCTGTTAGAAAATCATGCCTTGCAGGATTCATAGTAGTTTTGATCAATCAGATATCTCACAGCCACATTTAGTAGACTTCAAAAAAGATCACTCTCCAGAATCTGCTCTTTTATACCTATAATAACGTGTTTAATAATTTAAGGGCAAAAACGCACGGTAGCTTTTACACAAAATCATCACATCATCAAAAAATCATACAAATTATTATCGATTCGCTTCTATGTTTTCTTCTTCTTCTTCTTGTGGCGCTACAGTTCGGGGTGGACCTGGGCCTCAACCAACATGCCTCTCCAGCCAGCACGATCTTTCGCCAGCTGTCTCTAGTTGCGCACTCCAAGTTGGCTGAGGTCCTTCTCCACTTGTGTGCGCCATCTTAGTCTAGGTCGTCCTCTGTTGCGTTGTCCCAATGGCTCGGATTCAAAGACTTTTTGGGCCGGAGCAGTGGTGTCCATACGCTGCACATGGCGTAGCCATCTTAAGCGTTGTATCCGTAGACGCTTGACCAGGCGCATGTCGCCGTACAGCCCATAGAGTTCGTCGTTAAATCTTCTCCTCCAGATGCCGGGACCAAAAATCGCACGCAAGACTTTTTTCTCGAAAAGACTAAGGGCTCCCTCATCCGCCTTTGTTAACGTCCAAGTTTCCGCGCCATGAAGTAGGACTGGGATGATCAGGCTGTTATATAAAATGAGCTTAGTCCTTCGAGAGAGGGCTTTATTACTCAATTCCCTCTTGAGCCCAAAGAAACAGTCATTGACAAGTGTGATTTTGCGTTTGGTTTCGGTACTGATGTTGTTAACTACCTCGAAGTTTCTGCTGCCTAGTGTGACGCTCTGTCCGAGACGTCGATGTTGCGTGTCCTTCCTTGATGACAGCATGTACTTTGTTTTGCCCGCATTTATCGCCAGACCCATCTTAGCCGCTTCCGTTTCAATGGCAGCAAAAGCCTCATTGACGGCTCGCTGTGTTCGTTCAATCACGTCAATATCATCAGCGTAAGGTAGCAATTGAACTGATTTCTGGAAGTCGCACCTCTGGTGTTGACTTATGAGTTACGCACGATCTTCTCGAGAATGATATTGAAGAAGTCACATGACAGTGCGTCGCCTTGTCTAAAACCTTTTTCGACATTGAAGGCCTCGGAGAGTTCGTTACGGAACTTGACGGAGCAGCGAGAGTTCTCCATTATCATCCTACACAATCTGACGGGTTTGGTAGGAATGCCAAAACTAAACATGGCACTCGTCTCTAGGCACACTATTATATGCGGCCTTAAAATCGACGAACAGGTGGTGAGTGTCGATTTACACTTCTTGAGTCTTTTCCAGGATCTGCCGTAATGTGAAGATCTGGTCTATTGTGGACTTCCCTGGTCTGAAACCACACTGATCTATCAGGTCATGGACAAACGGTTTCAGACGCTCACACAATATGGCAGAGAGGATCTTGTATGCGATGCTGAGGAGACTAATCCCTCGGTAGTTGGCGCAGTCAAAGGGGTCTCCATTCTTTTGAACCGGGCAAACGACGCTGAGATTCCACTCACCGACCATGTCTTACAGATAAGCTGGTGCATGCGACCAACCAGGTCAGCTCCAGCTGCTTTAAATAGCTCTGCGGACAGTCCGTCCGCTCCAGCAGCTTTGTACGACTTTAGATTTGATATTGCTATCTTCACCTCGCCTAAGTCGGGGGGACAGAATTTTGGTATATCATCGTCCAAATCGAGTAGAACATTCTACATAACAGCGAGATTTGGGCCGTCATCGCAGTTAGGAAGTCTGCAGAGATGATCCTTTCATGTTCTCAGTACAGACTGAAACTCTACTACGAGTTGTCCATTTCGGTCCCGGCAGACATTTATCCGAGTTTTGTATCCTCCGGATAGCTGTTTTGCCTTTCAGTAAAACTTTCGGACTTCATTCCTGCATAACACCTTTCCATTTCCTCGACCGCGCGCTTCTCATGCTCCTTTTTTTCCTTCTGAGAAGCCGGTGCCCTTCCCTTCGTCTCTGTTCGTAGAGCTGACGAACAGCCCTCGTTGTTCGATGCAGCGTCGCTTTATAGGCGTCTTGTTTGGCTGCATGTGCATGCCTGCACTTCTCGTCAAACGATGGGTTCCTTCTGAGTGGTGACGTGAAACCCAGCACATCAGTAGCAGCTTCTTTAATGGCTTCTTGACAACATTTCAGTTCTATATTTAGTGCAGGCAGCGTCGAACTTTGAGCGAGTTTCAGGGAGACTCGGTCGGCAAAGTTCCCAGCGATCGGCTGCGATTGTAGCTTTCCGTCGTCAAACCATTTTGGTCTATTCCGACTCCGTTGCTCTCTCGATATCCAGGTTTTTACCTTGGCTACAACAAGGTGATGATCCGAGTCGATGTTTGCACCTCGGAAGGTTCGGACATCGAGAATACTGGAGGAATGTCTGACGTCGATCGCAACGTGATCAACTTGATTGACGGTGGATGGATCAAGGGATCGCCAGATCCTTTTGTGGATGTTCAGGTGTGGGAACCGCGTGCTAGCCACACAGAGGTTCCGCCTCGGATGTGTTGTCGTGCAGGTTGTGTTTACCGATGACTCCAGCAAAGATGTCCCTTTCTCCTCTTGGTGTCGTATCTGGGGCATCGAGCGTATGTTCTTTCTAGGAGATGTAGAAATCATCCTTGGTGTTGTCATCCTTCTTCTCTGTCGGGGCGTGAGCGCATATTAGGCAGATGTTCTCGAATTTAGCTTTGATAACACATATGTATATATATAATATATAACTATATATATATATATATATATATATATATATATATATATATATATATATATATATATATATATATATATAATTGGGGGCATGGGCGTGTCCACGCGAGGTAACGTCGTTGATTGCGCTTAACATGGCGAGCTGTGAACCAATGTATGCCCCTCCCCCCTGCGCGAGAGTTTAAATAATGGGCCTAGTCTGTGGGTTGTGCGTGAGGTTAACTTTCTCACCACGTAAAAAAAAATAGTTAAGAAACGCCGAAATGCCTCGGAAAATGTAGGACCAACTGTTGACGACCCCAGCAAACGTTATAAGGACAATGATTTTGATTTTCGGTTCTGCGCGTGGAATGTGAGGTCCCTTAACAGGCCACTTGTGGCCGAACAACTTGCGTAGGCTCTTGACTGCTACAAGGCAGATATTACCGCCATCCAGGAAGTGCGATGGGATGGGCCTTGCATAAAAACGATGAAGAACTGCGATATCTACTTCAGCAATTGCTATAGAGAGAGAAGGTAGCGCTTATTCGGATGCGGATTTGTTGTTCGAGGCCGACTTAGGCAAAAAGTCTTGAGCTACTACCCCGTCAGCGAACGCCTCATGACAACCCGCATCAAGGCTAAATTCGAGAATATAAACCTGATTTGCGCTCACGCCCCGACAGAGGAGAAAGATGACAACACCAAGGATGACTTCTAAGATCTCCTAGAAAAAACATACGATCGATGCCACAGCTACGACACCAGGATCGTTCTAGGAAATTTCAACGCTCGGCTGGGAAAAGAGGACAACTTTGCTGGAGTTATCGGTAAACACAACCTGCACGAGTAACCATCCGGAAACGGACTCAGGCTGTTGAACTTCCCCTCGGGGCGGAACCTCTCTGTGGCTAGTACGCGGTTCCCACACCTGAACATCCACAAAGGGATCTGGCGATCCCTTGATCCATCCACCGTCAATCAAGTTGATCACGTTGCGATCGATGTCAGACATTCCTCCAGTATTCTCGATGTCCGAACCTTCCGAGGTGCAAACATCGCTTCGGATCACCAGCTTGTTGTAGCCAGGGTAAGAACCTGAATATCGAGAGAGCAACGGAGTCGAGATAGACCAAAACGTCGGAAAGTTACAATCGCAGTCGATCGCTGGAAACTTTGCCGACCGAGTCTCCCTGAAACTCGCTCAGAGTTCGACGCTGCCTGCAGTAAACATAGAAGAGGACTGGAAACGTTGTCAAGAAGCCATTAAAGAAGCTGCCACTGATGTGCTGGATTTCACGTCACCACCCAGAAGGAACCCATGGTTTGACGACAAGTGTAGGCATGCACATGCAGCCAAGCAAGACGCCTATAAGACAATGCTGCATCGATTAGGGAGGACTGTTCGTGAGCTCTAAGAACATAGAAAAAGGGAGGAGCACCGGCTTCTAAGAAAGAAAAACAGGAGCATAAGAAGCGCGCGGTCGAGGAAATGGAATGGTGTTATGGCAGAAATGAAGTTCGAAAATTGTACCGAAAGGCAAAACAACTATCCGAAGGATACAAGGTTCGGACGGAAGCCTGCCGGGATCAAAATGGACAACTCGTAGTAGAGTCGCAGTCTGTACTGAGAACATGAAAGGATCATATCTGCAGACTTCTTAACGGCGATGACGGCCCAAATCCTGCTGTTATGTAGAATGCTCTACTCGATTTGGACGATGATATACCAAAATTCTGTCCCCCCGACTTAGGCGAGGTGAAGATAGCAATATCAAATCTAAAGTCGAACAAAGCTGCTGGAGCGGACGGACTGTCCGCAGAACTATTTAAAGCAGCTGGAGCTGACCTGGTTGGTCGCATGCACCAGCTTATCTGTAAGATATGGTCGCAGGAAAGCATGCCCGGTGAGTGAAATTTCAGCGTCGTTTACCCGGTTTACAAGAAAGGATACCCCTATGACTGCACCAATTACCGAGGGATTAGTCTCTTAAGCTTCGCATACAAGATCCTCTCTGCCGTATTGTGTGAGCGTCTGAAACCGTTTGTCCATGACCTGATAGGTCCCTATCAGTGTGGTTTCAAAAAAGACTGAAAAAATGCAAATCCACACCCACCATCTATTCACCCATTTCAAGGCCGCATATGATAGTGTGCATAAAGACGAGCTATACAGTGCCATGTTTAGTTTTGGCATTCCTACCAAACCCGTCAGATGATGTACGATGATGATGGAGAACTTTCGCTGCTCCGCCAAGGTCAGTAACGAACTCTCCGAGATCTTTAATGTTAAAAAAGGTTTTAGACAAGGCGACGCACTGTCATGTGACTTTTTCAACATCATAATTATATATATATATATATATATATATATATATTATATATATTATGCTCTTTATATATATACATATATATATATATATATGTATATGTATATATATATATATCTATATCCATATATATATGTATATATATAAAGAGCATAAGTTCATATTTCTTAACCGAACGCAAATTGTTTACTGAGTCGAACGCTAATATCACCACTGATATGATATGCGAAACCACTCTTTATATAGATAGATGGACCCCAGCTGCACTGTTCTTGTAATCAAAAATTTCTAAATTTGATGCTGTGTAATAATAATAATAATTGTTGTCGCGACAGTCCACTGAGGAACCAGGGCCGTGAAAATTTCGTGACAATTTCGAAAAAATGCCTTTTGAGCTGGGAATCGAACCGAGATTTTCGGCGTGTGAGCGTCGCACTCTACCTACTACGCCATATTTAAGACAAAACCGGATATTTTCGAAAAGGGAAAAAGTAATGTTTTATTCTTGCAGACAAATGCCACACCTTTTCAATGAAATAGATAATTACTTCTAGGTCAGCCAAAATTTGCAGGTGGTGCCATCTATTGAAAATAAACAGGGGTTCCTATCACTTTTTTCAATAATATATTTTTTTATAGCTTTCCATTGTATAAATTCAAGCTTGTATAACATATTTTTGCGAACTCTGTAACGTAGTAAATGTGGTATTCATTAGCCAATCAGAAACTTTTTCATATTTTAGAAATAAGCTATGCCATTGACTAAAAAAGACGCACAGACCCTGGTCAAAACTGATTTTAACTTATTATTTTCTGTCAACAAGGATTTTCTCTTTGCAGATTCGACAGAGCCGAATAGAAAGCTAACATTCCCCGAATTGTAATATAATACGCTGGATACCGCCACGATGATTGTTTATCATATATACGCGGGAACACTCATACTTTCAACGGTTTGTTTTTATTATTTTATCGTTATTATTAGAAGATTTTTGTGATTTATGTGCTCTTCATTTTCTTATAGCTTTGACTAATGGTCTGAGAAACCGAAAATGGCAAAACTGACCCGCGAATTTTGTTGCAACGTCAGAGAAAATTAAAAAAACTGCAGCGTAATATCAGAAAATTTAATAATAGCGCTCGAAAACTCTATCGTGTGCCATGTCTGATTTTAATTTTAATAGAGCTCTTAAACTAATACCTGAATTTTTGGGGAATCCAAATGAACTTAAACGGTTCTTGGAGATCGTAGATACAAGCTTGCAAAACAACTAATAGAGATAGAACTAGAGCTATTCGATATGCTCGAATCAAAAATTTCAGGTTATGCATATGATGTGGCTTTCAAAACTAGAGAATTCAATGATTGGGAAATCCTCTCAAACTGACTTAAGCAAAACTTTGAAATGCTTTGCCCCATAGAAACAATTCAGGGAAGATTATTTTTAATATTTTAATTACATGGTGAAAATGATAATGGCAAAAAATATCCCAAAACAGCTCGAGATTTCAGTCTTCTACTACATCTATTACTATACGACAACATAATTTTAGGCCAAATATGCCTTTCAACGGACGAAATTCATATGTAAATGGGTTTCTACCTAATGCTCCAAACTTTTCCTACGCAAACCCAACAATATATTCTTATTGTAAAAAGAAACGTTATGTAATAAATGACTGTCGGAAGAGAGCTTATAATAATTTAAATAATAATAACACTTCATAAATAAATCACTCTAATCAGGGGAACTCAATGGTCGCTGTGTGGGAATTTTCACAAAATGAAACCTCACTGATATCCAGTTGCAAGTTGTGAATATAAGTCCGAATCAAACATTCCTAAGATACAATTTTCAATCTCACAAGGTAAAGAAACCAATAATAACTTTCATATTTTCCTCATTCAGATACAAAACAATTGCTAAGATTACCTCCAAGAGTGGAACACTACATAAAACACGGTCTAATATTTGATGACGATGAAGTTATCGTTTTACCCAAAGAAATCTTATCACAAGTCTATATAGCCATTCCAGTTCTCTATTCCTCCGAAAATGAAGTACTCATTCCAGAAAATGTTTAAGTATTATATGAAAATTGTAATAATTATAACAAGAAAAATTGTGAAAGGTACAATGAAGCATCTAAAAGAGAAATATCTAAATTTAGGGGAACTCTTGGAAGTAGATCACCTTAATCAAGAAGAAGCAGATTCTATACATGAAATTTGAAGAGAATTTAATGATACATTTCATCTGGATGGATACACACACTAATGGTGTTCAACATAATATAATAATAATAATAATTGTTGGCGCTACAGTCCAAAGGGGGACCAGGGCCTAGCTTGCTCATCAACTACTCGTGTTGTGCGAGTTACTGTTCTCTCACGAGTAGAAGGGACCTTCAGTTTTTTGCCGACTCCGAACGGCGAGATTTGAGAAGCTTTTTAGACAGTTATTACTCTTTGAGTGTTGTCAACAGCTCGAAAGAGGTGGTGCCGTTAAATTCGAAAAATTAGTGTTGAGCTGGGAGTCGAACCTAGACCCTTCGGCGTGTGAGCGTCGCACTCTACCCACTCGGCCACGGCGACCACTCAACATAATATACCTATTGAAAAAATTAAAGACCCATAAATTAACGTGCGTATATGCTACGCAACTTGCTATGCAAGTTCAAGATATACTTAAGCGTCAAAAGTGAGACTAAAAAAATTAACACAAAGAAAACCAAGACAATTTGTGAATGAAGTAAAAAATAATCCAAGTTCAAGTGTCGTCACAATTGCAGAAAACATTTCAATAACGTCTCGGAAAAGTGTAAAAGCGAATACCGGTCGTCGCGTATTAAATAAAGCAGGCTTACATGGCAGAAGTGCAAGAAAGAAGCCAATGCTTTCACAAATTAATAAACAAAAACGTTTAAAATTTGCAAAAAAATATATAAACAATTACATTTCGTTTTGGAAAAACATTTTATTTAGTGATGAAAGCAAATTCGAAATTTTTAAGAGCCATATGAATAAAAAAATTTTTAGAACAAGAAATGAAGGATTTACTGAAAAAAATATAAGGCCGGTTGTGAAACATCGGGGAGGTTCAGTGTTGATGTGGGGGTGTGTAGCAGCATCTGGGGTCGGTAATCTTGTCTTCATTGACAGTACAATGAGAAAGGAAGATTATGTAAATATGGGCCAACTTGCAAACGAGCGTAGACAATCACCAGACCTAAACCCAATAGAACACTTATGGAAGCATTTGAATAGAAGAATTCGACAGAGTACTATTAACAACAAGAAAGGCCTGAAAAAAGCTATAACAGAAGAATGGTCAAAAATTTCCCCCATTTTTACAAGGAAGTAATAAAGTTTAAAGGGGGACCAACAAAGTACTAAATTTAATTTTTTCAGCAATAAATAAGTACATTTGTTGATAGAAATGTATACTGTTTACTCACTTTTGACTCGTAATATATGAAGTATTATTATTATTATTATAAACATTCTTTATTGGTCTTCATTTTAACAATTAGTAATAGAAAAAGAAATGTTAGTCAACATGGCAAAACGCCGTCTGTCGGAGATTGACATTATCTAAGATACTTGTAATACAATGAGCCAAATTAATATACTTTAAGTTATACAAATGATATACCTTACTGTTAGATGAAGCTATTACGGTAATTCAAGGCATGCGTACAAAAGCGATAGAGCAGGTTCCACCCCTCCGCGCCGTTCAGTATATTCTTCGTTTCTTCAAGTGTAAGAGATACTTTTGAGAAATAAAATAAACGTAGTTCTAGTAATATAGGACATACCGCGATAAAATGGTATATATTTTCAATTTCATTGCGATTGCAAAGTGTGCAGGTAGCATTAACATCTTGCCGGTGCGGTATGTAGTTTAGACTCAGCAGTTCAGTTCTAGCCCTAAAAATAGTGCTAATTTGTCTATTTGAGAGTTCTGTTTTAAAGTAGTTACTGGGTCCTAGTGTATGGTTAAGAAGCTTGTACATAGATTTGGACGAGGAAGTACGAGCTCGATCTAAGCAATCTAGATACATCTTTTCATCGTCTTTTCTTATACATTCGTACAGTTTATCCTCCCATTCATCTGAGTTTGCCTCAGTAAGTCTAAGTACAATGCCATGTGTGGTTGCAAGTTCATGCCATTCTTTAAAAGTAGATAAATTATATCGAAGCGCCATCTTCATAAGCCTCTTTGAGAGGTTACTGTTCGGCCTACGCATAACTTTAATTAAATAGTCCGCATTTGCCTTCAAATTTTGATGGTAAATCTGCGGCAGACCAGATTCCACGTAGATAGCGTATGAGGGAGTTGTTGGGGGAAGTTTAAAAATTCGCTTGAAGAAAAATCGCTGGACAATTTCATACTCTTCAAAGAACTTAAAGCCAAATATTTGGTTTGCATAACAGAGACATGCATTCACCGTAGCATTGAACACCTTGAACTTTGACGCGATACCGATGCGTTGGTTACCAAAGATAGTTTTCCACATCAGATTAATTGCTGTCTTTGCCGCTACCGTTTTCTTATGGACATGTGCGCTCATATCAAGATTCGATTTTAAAACAAAACCCAGGTAGTTGAACTCTTTGACAACTTCGATCGGCTCACCCTCCAAAGTCCAATTTTCATGCGCAGTCCTGTTACCTCGACCAGTGCCAAAAACCATAATTTTTGATTTAGAGGTGTTTATCTTTAAGTCCCAAAGATCGCAGTAGCTTTTCAATTTATTTATTTGCAGTTGAAGAGCCTGTGGATCTTCAGCCAAAATAACTAAACCGTCAGCATATAGCAAAACTTTAACCTGTACATCGCCAACTGTAACTCCTCCCGGTAAGAATGTAGTTATATCATCTACGTACAGCGCAAACAAAAGTGGGCTGAGCACGCAACCTTGGGGAATCCCTGTTTTGACATTGAAGAAGTTTGACAAGCTAATACCATTCCACACAGCAGCAGAGTTTTGTGTGATAAGTGCTTTATAAACTCTTATGAACTTTGTTGAAAGTCCCAGGGACAAAAGTTTGTACAACAGCGAGTTCCTATTGACTGTATCGCAGGCGGCTTTAAAGTCTACGAAAAAAGCGTAAAGCTTTCTTCCTCGCTCTTTAAATCTTCGAGCCGTCACTGTTAATGCAAAAATTTGATCAACAGTTGACAGCCCAGACCGGAATCCTGCCTGGAAAGTACTAAGACGCTCGTTGGTCTCCACCCAAATATTCAACCTATGGTATAATAGTTGGGTGAAAACTTTTCTGAACGCCGACAGAAGGGAAATACCCCTATAATTTTCCTGTGCGTTAGTATCCCCCTTTTTAAAGACACCATAGATTACTGACTTAAGAAACACTTCCGGCATTATTTCGGACTCTAACAACTGATTGTAAAATAGCAGTAACCATTCCAGATAATCAGGGGTGAGATTTTGTAAAAACTCGACTGGAATACCATCCAACCCGGGAGCTTTATTTTTTTTTTCATTTTACTTAGAGTTCCAATTAACTCCATCATCGAGATTGGGGCGTCTAGCACAGGGTCCGAGTCGTTAGGGAGGGCGTACTGAAAGTTCACTTGACCATCCGCGGTCAGTAGTTATAATTTTTATTAGAAAAATATATTTGTTTTTGTTTTTACCGTACTTTATTTTTTGAATAACTGATCACATTGAATAAAGCTGTTTTTGTGTATCAATGGAATTTGAGTTTTGTTGTTGTTTTGACCCAATTTTCATCTTTATACAGTAATCAGATATTTGTTTACTTACTTTTGACGCTCACAGTATGTTAAATGACGAAATCATAAGAGAAAGTACAAGCCCTTGGAATTCACCTTTGTTGGTTGTTCCCAAAAAGGCCGACTCACAAAGGAATAAAAATTGGCGATTTGTTGTCGATTTCCGAAAACTTAACAAAGTAACCCTAGCCGACTCTATCCCTTTTAGCAAATATAGAAGATATTGTGAATCATCTAGCGAAATCAAAATATTTCATTATATTAGATCTTGCCAGTGGTTTCCACCATATTCAAGTCGAAAAAAAAGATTGACACAAGACTTCAGTACGGCCTTTGGACACTATCAATTCAATAGAATGCCTTTTAGATTGCGAAACGCTCCACCTAGTTTTCGGTTAATAAATATGGCTCTTGCCGATTTGCAAGGCATACGATGTTTCGTGTACCTGTATGACATAGCTGTCTATGGGTAGAATTTACAAGATCATAACAAAAAGCTAATTGATATTTTCAATAGACTTCAATCCAAAATTACAACTTCAAAAATGTAAATTTCTTCAGACAGAGAAGGGATATTAAACCTAATGATGATAAAAATGCGAAATTTGCAAAAAAAAAAAAAAAATAACTACAACCTCTATAATACAACTTCTATAATTCGATTTGACAAAGTTTCTCTAGATATTGTCGGTCCAATACCACCTTCAGAACTGTAATCACGTAAAAAGATACCTCTATAATTTGCATCAGAGACCAAATTAATGGCTTCTGATTTGCATCAGATAACCCAGCCACTATCGCCTCGTGTACGGTCTATTTTATACACTGTTTGAGCGCTACTGAACGCAACGTATCTCTTGTCATAATTGTACACACACAACAAAACAGTGAATCACAACAGCCAGATAGTTTTCATTGTTTTGCTGTGTGTACACATACCGAATGAATGAACGATTGTGCGCGTGGAGCTCATAAAATGTAGGAGGTTTGATTTCAAGGAATATTTTTTTTAAATAATTTTGGATGTACATACATACTTGCATAAGCTGAGGATTATATCCACCTATTTTGTAATTACCGATCACGTTTTTTTCTTACTTTTACTTCAAATTTTCACCACATGCATGCCAGCCCAATGCAAAATGATAGTGAAATAGCTACAGTTAAAAACCGATCGTCAGGACGATTGGTAGTTTTGAGAATACATGAAGCAACCAAAATGTTTTGTCAATATCGTATATTTTTGCTTACGCGATGAAAAACTCTCGTTTCAACGATATCGTCACACGATAGTCGTTATCCGTGATAAGATCCAAGGAACAGGAAATAATTATATATTTACATTTCAAAATGATTTGATAAAATTTATTTAAGCCATTTCTTTTTTTTCTATAGAAAATCAAGAAGCTGTAATTGTTGCAAAGATTTTCGTTAAAAGAATAATATGTACGGATCTTTCGAAAGTAGCCATCGTGTATTAGGAGACTATCTTCAAAGCTATTCCAATAAAGTTCCAATTAATTTAGATACATGGATATATTAATCCGTATTCCGTTATAATATCACTCCACGTTCTTAAACGCAACACTACTTATGAAGTATTATTTGGAATCAAACCCCGAATTCCCTGCTAAGTAACCGAGCAGATTCCTTATATAACTATAAAAATTATGTCTGTGAAATAAAAGCTAAACTACAAAATGGTTATCAAATCGCAATGCCAAAGTGAAATCAAAAGAATACTATGATATAAGTTGCCATACGAAGTAATCGCAATTAACTCTCCAGAAACCGTCACCATTAGAATAGACAGAAGAAATAAAATCGTCCACAAAAATTTAATAATGGCTTTTAATTCCTAGAACTAGTAAAAATGGTAATGTTTACAGTAATATTACTTTCTATTATAAGGCCCTCATCTGTAAGGATAGGAAAGAGTTAATTGAGGTCAACAATCAACTGCTATTCTTTTCGATAATTAGGGCAATTTTCTTCTTGGAAAAAACGAGGGGAATTTCATTATACTTCTCAATATATCTCAATATGAAAACAGGTTAAAGCAAATTAATGATCACACTTATTTTCTAAATACGCTATGTGAAAGAATTGTTAAAAACGACAATAAAATTAAACTATGCATTAAAGAGGTTAAGACAGCCTTGCTGAAAAGTTGTTAAAAATTCAAACATTTTACGAGAAATATTAAACCCGTCTAATAAATGACCTAGGGGTTTATTCAATTTGAATATGAAATATGATGATGACGCAATATTTATTAAAAATTACATCGGAAAATTACAATCAAAACAAACAGAAATAACACATGAAATAAAAAAATGAATATACAATAATAATACATTTAATAAAATATGTAAATCAGTCCAAAGCAAATATCTATGACGAATTAATTAAAAATAATGACGAATTGTTTGCATTTTTGGAAATGAAGAGCCTTGTCATGAACACGAAATGTTGGATATTATTTTAAATGCATAAGAAAACAAATTAAGTAAATATATTATTATCTCAGAAACATTTTTGAAAGCTTTGAGGGACATTCAAATTCAAATTATTGAAAAAAGAGGAGCGCTCAGACTCAAATACTGGTCCATTCTACTACCAGGCAGTAACCTTCATTTAATATAATTTCTTGGTTTTCCGAAGAAAAACCAAAATGCGCTTCTGTGATATAGAACTTAGGTTTTCAGTTCCCACCACATCAGCGCCAAATAGGCGCCACCTGATACGAGCAAAAGCAGGACACTGACAGAGAAAGTGCACTGAAGTGTCCTCACCTTCTCCACAGGCGTCACAGAGTGTGACGTCACTAAGCCCAAGTCGACTCAGGTGCATAGCGAAGGTAAAGTGTCCCGTTAATACGGCAACAAGTCTTCTGCACTCGCTTCGGTCTAGAGATAGCAGAAAAGAAGCGGATTTCTTGCAGACGTTTGGGAGCATACTCTTGGTCACCCTGCATCCTAGAGAGTCACGCCATCTCTGGTTGTGCTCTAGGGAGACCCAACCATCCACGGAGGCCCTGACCAGGGACGCGGGTAATCTCAAGGTGGGTTCGGGCCCTACGAATGCCTCTGCTGAACCTAGCCTAGCTAGTTCATCGGCAGTTTCGCTTCCCAGGATCGTGATGACGTGATGACCCGGGACCCAGACAAGTCTTAGCGAATTCAGCCTGCCGACCAAATTAAGGGAAGACTTGCATTCTTGAACTATCTTGGAAGTGGTTAAAGGGTTGAGTAAGACCTTGAGCACAGCTTGACTGTCGCTGCAGACGCAGATACTTCTTCCCTTCCACCTAATCTTCACAATGTAGTTGGTGGCCATTAGGATCGCGAAGGCTTCTGCCTGGAAGACCGACGCGAAATTACCTAAGGAGGCGTGAAGTCTAATGTTGTCGTTTTCTACGAAGGCCTCAGCTGCAGAACCCTCCGTTGTCTTGGAGCCGTCCGTGAAAATTGGACTACATTCCTTTCCCGGTTCAGTTTCTGGCCACAGCCAGTCCAGGACACGTGGAAAGTCGACTTTGTAAAAGCGTCGCAACTGTATTATTGGTGACCTCGCATCAGACGGCATGTCCATGAGAGTAGTATCATAGGTGATGCGGTGCGCGAGGTCATCAAAGCTCCAGTGCGAGTGGAACCAAAGACCATTCCTTTTTAGTCGAGAGATGACCTTGAGTGTACATCCCATGATGTGGAGATCTAGGGGGGGGGGGGGGGGGTTAATCAGAGCATCAAGAGCAGAGCCAGGCGTGCTGGGGAAAGCCCCTGTGCAGCCGAGACAAACTGTTCGTTAAAACTTGGTGAAAGCGGCAGTCACGTATTTGCGCGAAAGGTTGTTCCACCATACGACTGATGCATAAGAGATATGTTTTCTTATCATTGCCGTATAGCTCCAAGCGGATCTTTTGGGTGATTTCCCCCAGGTTTTGCCAAAAACTCCCTTGCATTGCCAGAAGACTGACAGCGCCTTGGAGGTTTTTGTCTCAATGTATCTTTTCCAGAGAAGTTTACTGTCCAGGATAACACCTAGATATTTTGCTTCATTGGAAAGTGGGATATTGACGCCTTTAAGTACCTGTTGAGTCAAACCTGTCATATTCTTTCTTCTCGTAAAGAGAACAACCTCAGTTTTGAGAGGGTTAACTGAAAGCCCATTCCTGGTACACCAGTTATCGATCATGTCAAGAGCCGCCTGCCCGCGTGCGCTGACGGCCGCATGGCATTGTCCGGTAACCAATACGGCTACATCGTCTGCATAATCCTGGGCATAGGTGATAGAACTATTCAAAACGGAAAGCAGAGAATCGACCAGCATGCACCATAGGAGGGGAGACAGGACCCCGCCTTGAGGGCAGCCCTTGTTAACCTCCGACATTACAAACTTGTCACACTGCGCCTTCGCGATTATAGTCCTGTTCATTAGCATTGCTCTTATCCACAACACCAATGATTCCTCTAAGCCGTGATTCCTGGCCGCGTTACACATGCCATCAAAAGTCGCATTGTCGATGGAGATGCCCAGTACGTAGTCTTTCCTGTCAGGTGCACTTTTAATTCTACCGACGAGATTTTGAAGTGCTGTCTCGCAAGATTTTCCGCGCTGGTAGGCATGTTGCATCTGAGATAGAGGGTGTGATCGCAGAGCGTTTTTGCGCAGGTGCAGTTCGACCAGCCTCTCCAAGCTTTTTAGCATGAAGGAGGTAAAACTAATAGGCCTGAAGTTTTTGGTTTTCGGTATAAAGGCTACCCTCACTGTACGCCAGGTACTTGGAATGTATGCCAGCGCAAGGCTGGCAGTGAAAATTATTTTCAGAGCCGACAGTATAGGGTCTATGCCCTTTTGCAGCAGTGCTGCATATATGCCATCGGTGCCCGGTGACTTGAAACCATCAAAAGACGCTACAGCGTACTTGATGGCTTCATCAGTTACGACGAGCGATGAAATATACCAGCCTCTGCGAGTAGAATTTGTCTGCTCATCCCAAGTTTCGGAAATCGGCACTGGTTTTGAGCCAACTGTGATCCGGTTCCCAGGGAAGTGAGTCTCAAGCATGAGTTGGAGGGTCTCAGCTTTAGACTCGGTGTAGGTAACGTCTGGTTTTCTTAGTGTGTCCAGCCTCACTGCTTTGTCCCTTTTGAGGACTTTCACTAGTCTGCTGGTTTCACTGAGTGTTTCGATTTCCCCACAAAAGTCTTTATAGGAGGCACTTTTCAAAGCTCGAATAAGCCTTTTATATTCTTTTTGTTTTAATCGATACAGGTCCCAGTCCTTTTCCAGATTGGTCTTGAGTGACCTATTCAGAAGTTTTCTGGTTTCCTTGTGCTTTCTCTGCAATTCCGCGGTCCACCACGGAACAGGGGTTTTGCAGGGGTGTTTTTTGCTGGGCATGTCAGTTCGAAACATTTAGATAGGGTATCGTTCAGGTTCCGAACTGCCACCACTGTCGTTCTGAGTTTTGGGAGACGCACAGTGCGATTTGCTAACTCTTCCCTAAACTTTGGCCAGTTTGTTCTCCTAGGTTTCCTGCTCCTCTGCGAGACATTGGTTTCGCATTCGATTCGGAAATCTATGTATCTATGGTCCGACATGGACACTTCCGACAGAACTTTCCAGTCTGTGATCTCCTTAAGATATCTATTTGATAACGTTAAGTCAATCACCTCCTGTCTTCTTGTCGTGACAAATGTTGGTTGCGATCCAACGTTGTTTATGGTTAAGCCAGACGAAAGTGCGAAATCGAGAAGATACGACCCTCTTCTGTTACATTTCCTGCTGCCCCAGAAAATGTTCTGAGCATTAGCGTCACAACAGATAACGAGACCCATCTTCTTCGACTCGGAGTACTCTACGAGTTCCGCTACTTCCCTTGGTGAAGGTGGTAGGACGGAATCGTAGGAGAAGTAGGCCGAAGCCACGACAAAATTATGCCATGATCTGCCTGATTTGTAGTTTATAACCGCAGCAACTAAATCTTGTCCACAGAATTGTCCAAGCTTGGTTGCTGGGAGAAGATTCGGCACAATAAGACAAGCTCTCGGTCTTTCCGATCGCTCGTCGAAGAGTGGGGAAAAGCCTCGTAGACTACCAAGGCCACAGATGCGATTTTTCCACTTTCCATTTCATCATTTTCCACTTTCATCATGGAAAGTCTGCTACATAGGATAGGCGGAAGTTAATCCGTCCAAGGTGCAGATAAGGACGAGAGCCGTATCTGGAGACGATGGTCTCAACCGTAGGTCGGTCCAGGCCCACAACGAGAGTAGAACCGTGTTTACTTTATCGGTTCTTGCTCTCCCTGTGGGATGAAACCTTCCACCTTCTGGTTTCGAGACCAGGGTTCTGGATGCGGAGACGCGCCAGCACATCCGCCGCGTTCCTGAGTGGCCCCGGGATCCAGCGTGAGTTTTATGGGCCTGAGAACCTCAAAGCTTGTGGTTCCTAGGGGGGAATTTTCGGCACGGAAGTGCTCAGCCACTCAAGAGATTGCTGTGTGGAGCACTTCACCAAAAAGGTTCCGTTTTCCAGAGCACAGTCCTCCACTTGGACGCAAGCGTTCTCTGCCTTAGCCAGCTCCCACAGCTGATCTTCGCAGTATTTGCATTCTGCGTCGGTCATGCTGTCGTCATTGCCAGCTTTCCCTATTCGCAGCAGCAGAGAAGAGATAGCAGCCTTCTTATAGGGCTGCGGATCTCGTTTTCCGCTTGCCGCGAGTTTGAGTCTATTGGCAGGCTCTCCCGCAGCAGTCAATTTCCGCTTATCCGAGCCGCAGCCAAAATTAGGTGCGGCACCGGTGTCTTGCGGACCTTGCGTGCGGGAAGTGCTGCCAACGGGAGCGTGTTTCCCTTTTTTCCTTGAGAGCCAGAGGAAGATGGGGCGGCGTTGGTTTCGGAGGATTGGCCAGTTTCGGTTGGTGATACTTCTACTGACCTGATCCTCTTTGCCTTCGCCATTGAAGGGGTACTGCCTTCGACACTTGCGCCTTCAACCACTTTCGTGATCTCTTTGCGCCGCTTGGTGGCAACCTTCCTTCTCCTCCTATTCCTTTGTCTCTTGGTCAGCGGCCCTCCAGGTGCCGGATCTTTTAGGGCTCGTTCCTCCTTTTCGGATTCCTGAGGCGCGCCATTAGAGGTGGCGCTCTGGCAAGCTTTCTGACACTGTGCCGGGAGTTTAGGCGTATCAGGCTGAGCCTCTCCGCCGCGTTCTCCGGTTTTCCAACTCATTCTACTGAGGGCATCGTAGAGTGAGAGGCAAGAGTCATTACTTTCAGCGTCACAGGCGGGCGGAGGGTGTTTCATCATGCTTGCTATATTATTGTTCTTTATTATATTTAAATTTTTATATAAGAAATATATAAAAAGTAAAATTGCTCAAGAACATGCAGCAAATACAAACATATCTATAATCCTCAAAACATTTATTTTCATAAAATATATATGTATATTGTATACTAATAAACAAAGAAAAAGGAATAGCTCGTTGGTGCGTGAAATTATAAAGTGACCCTTTGGAGATTATAGGTTACCCCAAACAAACAACACAAAACAGTACAAAATAACACAAACCAACACAATGTCCCTTTCCGTACTCCGGAAAAAATATTTAATATTTAGCAAAATATTTGAGCGCCCTGCCCATTTTAACACAAGAAATTTTTGTGGGTAGTTTTTGGTTTTGTGTCAAATTAATTGGTGCGCGTACAGAGATAATCATGCGTCCACCAGGCCCATGTATGTCGGTAATAATTTTATTGCAAACATTCTATCTGTCCTTAGAACAAACTCTGTGGCGCTGTGAAAAAATCAAATCTGTATCCTTTCGCTATCGATCTTCGGGGAACATGCTGAGACATGCAGCTTGCGTGAGTGGCGAAGATTGTTTATGATAAAAGTTGACAACGAAGTTGCAAGTCCGGCGAAGCAACCTCAGCAAGCACACTCCATCGCTCAGATAAGGAACACTTGCTGTTGACGACGTGAGGATTCATAGGAGGAGACGAAATGCACTTGACACCGCGACATTCCAACAACCCACGGGATGCAACATGAACCGATGCAGTGGTCTAGCTGGCACTAGGGCATATGTATCGTTATAAGGAGAAAAATAATTGTGAGTTCAGTTTTAAGTTTGAAGTGATAGAATAAAGAAGCATAAGCCTCTGAAAAAATATTTTTTTAAAATATAATAAAATAAAAATTTAACTGGCGCCCGAGCAGGCACCCGTTCCGGAAGGTTAACGCCGCGAATAAAAATCGTTTGTAACCCGACATCGAGTAAGTCGACCTCAAGTAGCTCACCGCGTTAATAGTGAAGTGCCGCGTTAGTGAAAAATCCGGTGCATAAGCGGCCTCAAGTAGCCCGCCGCTGGTGAACTTTTTCCTTACACCAACCTTCGGTTCGGGTCCACCGACACATCCGCAACTGCGCTAGAAGGTCCTAGAAATGCCTCCAGTGCCCCCGCAAATAAAGTGTGCAACGAGGGATCCTTAGTCACCGGGAGCAGCCGGAAGAACGGAAGTCGCATCCTCTTCACCAGCGTGGGAATGTTACTGATCTTTGTATTGTTAAGTAGTAACTATTTTAATATTATTAAGCAAAAATTATATAAGGCAAAATAGATATAAGGATTAAAGTGAAAAAAAATCAAAATAGTTCTTAAACAATTAAGTGAAACAAATCAAGTAAAGAATTATTTCGTTACCCTTTGATCTCTATTCCGAGATTTCTCCAATTAATGGCTAATCTCCGTTCGGGTAAATCTACGGACATACGAACCGAAATGGAGGCAACGGAAGAAAGTTCCCAAGCTCCCCCCAATCGCAACTTCTTCGCCCAGTAATCAAGCTGCACAACCGACTGAAAATCATAGTCAACTTTCACTTGGTTCGGACAATCCACCTAGATTGTCATTCGGTCAGGAAATTCCACCGAGACTGTCGGTACCTGACGAAACAACTTTTAGGTCATCTCACAGAAATGCGCAAAAGAAAGTTGCATCAACTCCGCCACTAGATACTCTCATTGCGTCAATAGTCAATCGTGTCCTAGAGACAAGAGTGCCTTCCTTAGTACAAAACTGCATTAACCCTAATTTTTTCGATCTGACTACAACGAATCAAGGTATCGCTCACGAGCACAGAAATCGTCTGGAAGACATGGATAGGATTCCAGATGTCGTTCACTGCCTCAAACAGTTTTCCGGTAATCCTGGGGAATCCAGCTCCTGGTTCAAGAGTGTTGAGTGCATTCTTGACATTTACGAACTCTTGAAAGGCACGCCGAAATATTTCGGAATTTTGAACGTTAAAGGAAATAAAATTATTGGCAATGCAGATGTGGCATTGGAGTCGTACAACACTCTTCTTGACTGGGCCGCCATATCAAGATGCCTAGCAATGCATTATGCCGACCGGGATATAACCACTTTAGACTACCAAATGTCATCCCTTGTTAAAGGGAACAGATCTATCCAAGATTTTTATCAAGTAGTCTATACCCATTTGTCACTGATTCTTAGTAGATTATCGAGAATAGAAGCCAGTCATGATGCCATACGTCTCATGACACAAACATACAGAGACAAGGTATTAGATACGTTCATCCGTGGACTAAGAGGTGATCTTCCACGCCTCCTCGCTATAAGAGAGCCCTTAGGTCTAGAATACCAACACTTTAGAAACAGCCAACTACCATTCTCAATCGAAAAGATTTCCACAACAAAACGTTAAAGTTGCACCGCCGCGAAGTTTGTTTCAACAAAGTTTCGAGCCACGTGCACAACCCTTTCTACAATACAGACAACCCTTGGTACCAAGACAACAGTTTTCTCAAAACGTAAATCCTTCATTTGAGCCAAGACATCCACCGGTTCGACCAGCAAATCCCGTGACTAAACAGGAACCAATCGATCACCGAAGTTTTAAAACAAGGAGTCAAACGAACCAGTTCCCACCAAGGAATCTAGCATCCGGATACCAGCAGCAGGTGCAGAAGCCCATCCAATTTCACCAGAACAAGTGATAGACAAATTTTCATATAGAAACGGACACCCCAAGCAACTATGGACAACCAGTGGATCCTGAGCTGGAGGAGTATAACCAGACACTTGACGAATCTGGCATTGAAACGAACCAAGGCGAAAACTCCGACCCACTAAACGACCTAGCTGAGGAATTTACCGATCTCCATTTTTTAGGCTAACTGCCTCTTCGCTGCCTTATATTGAAGGGAAGACGAAGAGTGGCAAAATTATGAAAATTCTAATAGACACCGGTTCAAACCGAAATTATATTCAGCCCTCACTCGTAGACAATCCCATAGCAAATGACGAAGCATTCTATGCTAAGTCAGTCGGTGGAAGTACTAAAATAACTCACTATATTGAAACCTACCTTTTCGGCCTTGAAAACCCAAAAGTTAAATTTTTTTACTCCCCACACTGAGATTTTTTCATGTGATTTAGGCAATGACAGCTTAAAAGAGCTGTCCACTGTTATTCTTGCTAAGGAAAGCTACATGACCATTCTCGATGGACCAAAAATCAAAATTAAACAAATGAATATTCAATCAGTTAATTCATTACGCCCGGAGACAATCATTGCAAATAGTACCCATCACAAAATCGTACAAGCACTCGTCGACCTTTCAGTACTTGATCTCAAAAGTGGCTTCCACCAAATTCCGCTCAAGGAAGCTGACATCGAGAAAACGGCATTTTCCATAAATAACGGAAAATTTGAATTCGTACGCCTACCTTTTGGCTTAAAAAACGCGGCGGCCATTTTCCAACGCGCTCTCGATGACATTCTTCGTGACCATATCGGGAAGATATGTTTGATTTATATTGATGACATAATTGTAACTGGGAAAACCGAGGAAGAACATGCCAAAAATCTTTAAACCATTTTATGTACCCTCAATAAAGTAAATTTAAAGGTCCAATAAGACAAATGTAAATTTTTCCAAGCGAAAGTGAAATTTCTCGGCTTTATTGTATCTAAAATTGGTATAAAAGCAAATCCAGCAAAAGTAAAAGCCATAGTCGATTTTCCCCCACCACGAACCTTGAAAGATCTCCGCTCATTCATGGGCCTCTCAGGATACTATCGCCGCTTCTTGAAAGACTACGCGAAAATTGCGAAACAACTTTCATCACTCTTACAAGGAGAAGATGGACGCGTTTCCAAAAACGTATCTAGCAAAATTAATTCAAATGAACTCTGAAGCGATTGAAACCTTCGAAAAAATTAAATCTTCATTAGCTTCACAAGATACCATGCTTGTTTATCTCGACTTCCAAGATGACTTCGAGCTCACTACGGATGCATGGAATTACGCCATTGGCGCAGTGCTATCGCAAGGTGGACGTCCGATAACCTTCATATCTAGAACGTTGAGCAAAACTGAGGAACATTACGCCACAAACAAGAAAGAAATGTTAGCAATAATTTGGGCCCTCAACTCGCTTCGAAATTACCTTTACGGTACAGCTCATCCTCAGATCAATTCGTTGACGGTAACACAGCACAGCAGTGAGAATTCATCGCAGAATTTAGTCCTTTGCCTAGAAGCTCCGATTAACATCTTTCGAAACCAAGTAATTCTTAAATTAGGCGATACTAGTGAACATCATATGGAAACACATTTAAGAACTTCCATAGGCATGAAATAACTGAGCCTGAATACATCAAAGAAAGTCTTATAGGTATATTCAAAAGATTTTTGGATGCAGTAGTAGTAAACGGACTTTCCGCTCCTGAAAGAGTTATGGGCAAAATTCTAGAATTATATCCCCTACATTTTTCTAATTACAAGATAAGATACACACAAACCCGCGTAGAAGACATTTCATCCACCGACAGACAGGTAGACATTATCGAAGAAACTCACAATAGAGCCCAACACGTTCCAACTGAGAATAAAAAGCAGATCATCGAACGATATTACTCTTTTGGCATTGCCAAATAATTATACAGTTTACCAAGTTATGCTCAACATGCAAAAAACATAAATGTGAGCGTCACCCTAACAATCCCGTACTCGGTGAAACACCCATTCCAAATTATCCTGGCCACATCGTTCACATGGATATTTTCTCTACAGAAATGAACCTAGTTCTAATCGCTGTAGATAAGTTTAACAAATTTGCAATAGCTAAAGTAATCCAATCAAAAGCCGTAGAAGATGTAAGACGGCCTCTCCGAGACATAATCTTTCAGTTTGGCGTCCCTCAATGCATAGTCTTTGATAGCGGAAAATCTCTCAACTCCGCTTTAATACTTTCTATGCTGAAAGACGAACTCGGCATCACAGTTTTCACGACACTCCTATACAAAAGCGAAATTAATGGACAAGTGGAAAGATTTCACTCCACTCTTTCAGAGATCATGCGATGTTTGAAAAATGACGTCATTAACAGAAATAGATAATTACTTCTAGGTCAGCCAAAATTTGCAGGTGGTGCCATCTATTGAAAATAAACAGGGGTTCCTATCACTTTTTTCAATAATATATTTTTTTATAGCTTTCCATTGTATAAATTCAAGCTTGTATAATATATTTTTGCGAACTCTGTAACGTAGTAAATGTGGTATTCATTAGCCAATCAGAAACTTTTTCATATTTTAGAAATAAGCTATGCCATTGACTAAAAAAGACGCACAGACCCTGGTCAAAACTGATTTTAACTTATTATTTTCTGTCAACAAGGATTTTCTCTTTGCAGATTCGACAGAGCCGAATAGAAAGCTAACATTCCCCGAATTGTAATATAATACGCTGGATACCGCCACGATGATTGTTTATCATATATACGCGGGAACACTCATACTTTCAACGGTTTGTTTTTATTATTTTATCGTTATTATTAGAAGATTTTTGTGATTTATGTGCTCTTCATTTTCTTATAGCTTTGACTAATGGTCTGAGAAACCGAAAATGGCAAAACTGACCCGCGAATTTTGTTGCAACGTCAGAGAAAATTAAAAAAACTGCAGCGTAATATCAGAAAATTTAATAATAGCGCTCGAAAACTCTATCGTGTGCCATGTCTGATTTTAATTTTAATAGAGCTCTTAAACTAATACCTGAATTTTTGGGGAATCCAAATGAACTTAAACGGTTCTTGGAGATCGTAGATATACAAGCTTGCAAAACAACTAATAGAGATAGAACTAGAGCTATTCGATATGCTCGAATCAAAAATTTCAGGTTATGCATATGATGTGGCTTTCAAAACTAGAGAATTCAATGATTGGGAAATCCTCTCAAACTGACTTAAGCAAAACTTTGAAATGCTTTGCCCCATAGAAACAATTCAGGGAAGATTATTTTTAATATTTTAATTACATGGTGAAAATGATAATGGCAAAAAATATCCCAAAACAGCTCGAGATTTCAGTCTTCTACTACATCTATTACTATACGACAACATAATTTTAGGCCAAATATGCCTTTCAACGGACGAAATTCATATGTAAATGGGTTTCTACCTAATGCTCCAAACTTTTCCTACGCAAACCCAACAATATATTCTTATTGTAAAAAGAAACGTTATGTAATAAATGACTGTCGGAAGAGAGCTTATAATAATTTAAATAATAATAACACTTCATAAATAAATCACTCTAATCAGGGGAACTCAATGGTCGCTGTGTGGGAATTTTCACAAAATGAAACCTCACTGATATCCAGTTGCAAGTTGTGAATATAAGTCCGAATCAAACATTCCTAAGATACAATTTTCAATCTCACAAGGTAAAGAAACCAATAATAACTTTCATATTTTCCTCATTCAGATACAAAACAATTGCTAAGATTACCTCCAAGAGTGGAACACTACATAAAACACGGTCTAATATTTGATGACGATGAAGTTATCGTTTTACCCAAAGAAATCTTATCACAAGTCTATATAGCCATTCCAGTTCTCTATTCCTCCGAAAATGAAGTACTCATTCCAGAAAATGTTTAAGTATTATATGAAAATTGTAATAATTATAACAAGAAAAATTGTGAAAGGTACAATGAAGCATCTAAAAGAGAAATATCTAAATTTAGGGGAACTCTTGGAAGTAGATCACCTTAATCAAGAAGAAGCAGATTCTATACATGAAATTTGAAGAGAATTTAATGATACATTTCATCTGGATGGATACACACACTAATGGTGTTCAACATAATATAATAATAATAATAATTGTTGGCGCTACAGTCCAAAGGGGGACCAGGGCCTAGCTTGCTCATCAACTACTCGTGTTGTGCGAGTTACTGTTCTCTCACGAGTAGAAGGGACCTACAGTTTTTTGCCGACTCCGAACGGCGAGATTTGAGAAGCTTTTTAGACAGTTATTACTCTTTGAGTGTTGTCAACAGCTCGAAAGAGGTGGTGCCGTTAAATTCGAAAAATTAGTGTTGAGCTGGGAGTCGAACCTAGACCCTTCGGCGTGTGAGCGTCGCACTCTACCCACTCGGCCACGGCGACCACTCAACATAATATACCTATTGAAAAAATTAAAGACCCATAAATTAACGTGCGTATATGCTACGCAACTTGCTATGCAAGTTCAAGATATACTTAAGCGTCAAAAGTGAGACTAAAAAAATTAACACAAAGAAAACCAAGACAATTTGTGAATGAAGTAAAAAATAATCCAAGTTCAAGTGTCGTCACAATTGCAGAAAACATTTCAATAACGTCTCGGAAAAGTGTAAAAGCGAATACCGGTCGTCGCGTATTAAATAAAGCAGGCTTACATGGCAGAAGTGCAAGAAAGAAGCCAATGCTTTCACAAATTAATAAACAAAAACGTTTAAAATTTGCAAAAAAATATATAAACAATTACATTTCGTTTTGGAAAAACATTTTATTTAGTGATGAAAGCAAATTCGAAATTTGAGCCATATGAATAAAAAAATTTTTAGAACAAGAAATGAAGGATTTACTGAAAAAAATATAAGGCCGGTTGTGAAACATCGGGGAGGTTCAGTGTTGATGTGGGGGTGTGTAGCAGCATCTGGGGTCGGTAATCTTGTCTTCATTGACAGTACAATGAGAAAGGAAGATTATGTAAATATGGGCCAACTTGCAAACGAGCGTAGACAATCACCAGACCTAAACCCAATAGAACACTTATGGAAGCATTTGAATAGAAGAATTCGACAGAGTACTATTAACAACAAGAAAGGCCTGAAAAAAGCTATAACAGAAGAATGGTCAAAAATTTCCCCCATTTTTACAAGGAAGTAATAAAGTTTAAAGGGGGACCAACAAAGTACTAAATTTAATTTTTTCAGCAATAAATAAGTACATTTGTTGATAGAAATGTATACTGTTTACTCACTTTTGACTCGTAATATATGAAGTATTATTATTATTATTATAAACATTCTTTATTGGTCTTCATTTTAACAATTAGTAATAGAAAAAGAAATGTTAGTCAACATGGCAAAACGCCGTCTGTCGGAGATTGACATTATCTAAGATACTTGTAATACAATGAGCCAAATTAATATACTTTAAGTTATACAAATGATATACCTTACTGTTAGATGAAGCTATTACGGTAATTCAAGGCATGCGTACAAAAACGATAGAGCAGGTTCCACCCCTCCGCGCCGTTCAGTATATTCTTCGTTTCTTCAAGTGTAAGAGATACTTTTGAGAAATAAAATAAACGTAGTTCTAGTAATATAGGACATACCGCGATAAAATGGTATATATTTTCAATTTCATTGCGATTGCAAAGTGTGCAGGTAGCATTAACATCTTGCCGGTGCGGTATGTAGTTTAGACTCAGCAGTTCAGTTCTAGCCCTAAAAATAGTGCTAATTTGTCTATTTGAGAGTTCTGTTTTAAAGTAGTTACTGGGTCCTAGTGTATGGTTAAGAAGCTTGTACATAGATTTGGACGAGGAAGTACGAGCTCGATCTAAGCAATCTAGATACATCTTTTCATCGTCTTTTCTTATACATTCGTACAGTTTATCCTCCCATTCATCTGAGTTTGCCTCAGTAAGTCTAAGTACAATGCCATGTGTGGTTGCAAGTTCATGCCATTCTTTAAAAGTAGATAAATTATATCGAAGCGCCATCTTCATAAGCCTCTTTGAGAGGTTACTGTTCGGCCTACGCATAACTTTAATTAAATAGTCCGCATTTGCCTTCAAATTTTGATGGTAAATCTGCGGCAGACCAGATTCCACGTAGATAGCGTATGAGGGAGTTGTTGGGGGAAGTTTAAAAATTCGCTTGAAGAAAAATCGCTGGACAATTTCATACTCTTCAAAGAACTTAAAGCCAAATATTTGGTTTGCATAACAGAGACATGCATTCACCGTAGCATTGAACACCTTGAACTTTGACGCGATACCGATGCGTTGGTTACCAAAGATAGTTTTCCACATCAGATTAATTGCTGTCTTTGCCGCTACCGTTTTCTTATGGACATGTGCGCTCATATCAAGATTCGATTTTAAAACAAAACCCAGGTAGTTGAACTCTTTGACAACTTCGATCGGCTCACCCTCCAAAGTCCAATTTTCATGCGCAGTCCTGTTACCTCGACCAGTGCCAAAAACCATAATTTTTGATTTAGAGGTGTTTATCTTTAAGTCCCAAAGATCGCAGTAGCTTTTCAATTTATTTATTTGCAGTTGAAGAGCCTGTGGATCTTCAGCCAAAATAACTAAACCGTCAGCATATAGCAAAACTTTAACCTGTACATCGCCAACTGTAACTCCTCCCGGTAAGAATGTAGTTATATCATCTACGTACAGCGCAAACAAAAGTGGGCTGAGCACGCAACCTTGGGGAACCCCTGTTTTGACATTGAAGAAGTTTGACAAGCTAATACCATTCCACACAGCAGCAGAGTTTTGTGTGATAAGTGCTTTATAAACTCTTATGAACTTTGTTGAAAGTCCCAGGGACAAAAGTTTGTACAACAGCGAGTTCCTATTGACTGTATCGCAGGCGGCTTTAAAGTCTACGAAAAAAGCGTAAAGCTTTCTTCCTCGCTCTTTAAATCTTCGAGCCGTCACTGTTAATGCAAAAATTTGATCAACAGTTGACAGCCCAGACCGGAATCCTGCCTGGAAAGTACTAAGACGCTCGTTGGTCTCCACCCAAATATTCAACCTATGGTATAATAGTTGGGTGAAAACTTTTCTGAACGCCGACAGAAGGGAAATACCCCTATAATTTTCCTGTGCGTTAGTATCCCCCTTTTTAAAGACACCATAGATTACTGACTTAAGAAACACTTCCGGCATTATTTCGGACTCTAACAACTGATTGTAAAATAGCAGTAACCATTCCAGATAATCAGGGGTGAGATTTTGTAAAAACTCGACTGGAATACCATCCAACCCGGGAGCTTTATTTTTTTTTTCATTTTACTTAGAGTTCCAATTAACTCCATCATCGAGATTGGGGCGTCTAGCACAGGGTCCGAGTCGTTAGGGAGGGCGTACTGAAAGTTCACTTGACCATCCGCGGTCAGTAGTTATAATTTTTATTAGAAAAATATATTTGTTTTTGTTTTTACCGTACTTTATTTTTTGAATAACTGATCACATTGAATAAAGCTGTTTTTGTGTATCAATGGAATTTGAGTTTTGTTGTTGTTTTGACCCAATTTTCATCTTTATACAGTAATCAGATATTTGTTTACTTACTTTTGACGCTCACAGTATGTTAAATGACGAAATCATAAGAGAAAGTACAAGCCCTTGGAATTCACCTTTGTTGGTTGTTCCCAAAAAGGCCGACTCACAAAGGAATAAAAATTGGCGATTTGTTGTCGATTTCCGAAAACTTAACAAAGTAACCCTAGCCGACTCTATCCCTTTTAGCAAATATAGAAGATATTGTGAATCATCTAGCGAAATCAAAATATTTCATTATATTAGATCTTGCCAGTGGTTTCCACCATATTCAAGTCGAAAAAAAAGATTGACACAAGACTTCAGTACGGCCTTTGGACACTATCAATTCAATAGAATGCCTTTTAGATTGCGAAACGCTCCACCTAGTTTTCGGTTAATAAATATGGCTCTTGCCGATTTGCAAGGCATACGATGTTTCGTGTACCTGTATGACATAGCTGTCTATGGGTAGAATTTACAAGATCATAACAAAAAGCTAATTGATATTTTCAATAGACTTCAATCCAAAATTACAACTTCAAAAATGTAAATTTCTTCAGACAGAGAAGGGATATTAAACCTAATGATGATAAAAATGCGAAATTTGCAAAAAAAAAAAAAATAACTACAACCTCTATAATACAACTTCTATAATTCGATTTGACAAAGTTTCTCTAGATATTGTCGGTCCAATACCACCTTCAGAACTGTAATCACGTAAAAAGATACCTCTATAATTTGCATCAGAGACCAAATTAATGGCTTCTGATTTGCATCAGATAACCCAGCCACTATCGCCTCGTGTACGGTCTATTTTATACACTGTTTGAGCGCTACTGAACGCAACGTATCTCTTGTCATAATTGTACACACACAACAAAACAGTGAATCACAACAGCCAGATAGTTTTCATTGTTTTGCTGTGTGTACACATACCGAATGAATGAACGATTGTGCGCGTGGAGCTCATAAAATGTAGGAGGTTTGATTTCAAGGAATATTTTTTTTAAATAATTTTGGATGTACATACATACTTGCATAAGCTGAGGATTATATCCACCTATTTTGTAATTACCGATCACGTTTTTTTCTTACTTTTACTTCAAATTTTCACCACATGCATGCCAGCCCAATGCAAAACGATAGTGAAATAGCTACAGTTAAAAACCGATCGTCAGGACGATTGGTAGTTTTGAGAATACATGAAGCAACCAAAATGTTTTGTCAATATCGTATATTTTTGCTTACGCGATGAAAAACTCTCGTTTCAACGATATCGTCACACGATAGTCGTTATCCGTGATAAGATCCAAGGAACAGGAAATAATTATATATTTACATTTCAAAATGATTTGATAAAATTTATTTAAGCCATTTCTTTTTTTTCTATAGAAAATCAAGAAGCTGTAATTGTTGCAAAGATTTTCGTTAAAAGAATAATATGTACGGATCTTTCGAAAGTAGCCATCGTGTATTAGGAGACTATCTTCAAAGCTATTCCAATAAAGTTCCAATTAATTTAGATACATGGATATATTATTCCGTATTCCGTTATAATATCACTCCACGTTCTTAAACGCAACACTACTTATGAAGTATTATTTGGAATCAAACCCCGAATTCCCTGCTAAGTAACCGAGCAGATTCCTTATATAACTATAAAAATTATGTCTGTGAAATAAAAGCTAAACTACAAAATGGTTATCAAATCGCAATGCCAAAGTGAAATCAAAAGAATACTATGATATAAGTTGCCATACGAAGTAATCGCAATTAACTCTCCAGAAACCGTCACCATTAGAATAGACAGAAGAAATAAAATCGTCCACAAAAATTTAATAATGGCTTTTAATTCCTAGAACTAGTAAAAATGGTAATGTTTACAGTAATATTACTTTCTATTATAAGGCCCTCATCTGTAAGGATAGGAAAGAGTTAATTGAGGTCAACAATCAACTGCTATTCTTTTCGAAAATTAGGGCAATTTTCTTCTTGGAAAAAACGAGGGGAATTTCATTATACTTCTCAATATATCTCAATATGAAAACAGGTTAAAGCAAATTAATGATCACACTTATTTTCTAAATACGCTATGTGAAAGAATTGTTAAAAACGACAATAAAATTAAACTATGCATTAAAGAGGTTAAGACAGCCTTGCTGAAAAGTTGTTAAAAATTCAAACATTTTACGAGAAATATTAAACCCGTCTAATAAATGACCTAGGGGTTTATTCAATTTGAATATGAAATATGATGATGCCGCAATATTTATTAAAAATTACATCGGAAAATTACAATCAAAACAAACAGAAATAACACATGAAATAAAAAAATGAATATACAATAATAATACATTTAATAAAATATGTAAATCAGTCCAAAGCAAATATCTATGACGAATTAATTAAAAATAATGACGAATTGTTTGCATTTTTGGAAATGAAGAGCCTTGTCATGAACACGAAATGTTGGATATTATTTTAAATGCATAAGAAAACAAATTAAGTAAATATATTATTATCTCAGAAACATTTTTGAAAGCTTTGAGGCACATTCAAATTCAAATTATTGAAAAAAGAGGAGCGCTCAGACTCAAATACTGGTCCATTCTACTACCAGGCAGTAACCTTCATTTAATATAATTTCTTGGTTTTCCGAAGAAAAACCAAAATGCGCTTCTGTGATATAGAACTTAGGTTTTCAGTTCCCACCACATCAGCGCCAAATAGGCGCCACCTGATACGAGCAAAAGCAGGACACTGACAGAGAAAGTGCACTGAAGTGTCCTCACCTTCTCCACAGGCGTCACAGAGTGTGACGTCACTAAGCCCAAGTCGACTCAGGTGCATAGCGAAGGTAAAGTGTCCCGTTAATACGGCAACAAGTCTTCTGCACTCGCTTCGGTCTAGAGATAGCAGAAAAGAAGCGGATTTCTTGCAGACGTTTGGGAGCATACTCTTGGTCACCCTGCATCCTAGAGAGTCACGCCATCTCTGGTTGTGCTGTAGGGAGACCCAACCATCCACGGAGGCCCTGACCAGGGACGCGGGTAATCTCAAGGTGGGTTCGGGCCCTACGAATGCCTCTGCTGAACCTAGCCTAGCTAGTTCATCGGCAGTTTCGCTTCCCAGGATCGTGATGACGTGATGACCCGGGACCCAGACAAGTCTTAGCGAATTCAGCCTGCCGACCAAATTAAGGGCAGACTTGCATTCTTGAACTATCTTGGAAGTGGTTAAAGGGTTGAGTAAGGCCTTGAGCACAGCTTGACTGTCGCTGCAGACGCAGATACTTCTTCCCTTCCACCTAATCTTCACAATGTAGTTGGTGGCCATTAGGATCGCGAAGGCTTCTGCCTGGAAGACCGACGCGAAATTACCTAAGGAGGCGTGAAGTCTAATGTTGTCGTTTTCTACGAAGGCCTCAGCTGCAGAACCCTCCGTTGTCTTGGAGCCGTCCGTGAAAATTGGACTACATTCCTTTCCCGGTTCAGTTTCTGGCCACAGCCAGTCCAGGACACGTGGAAAGTCGACTTTGTAAAAGCGTCGCAACTGTATTATTGGTGACCTCGCATCAGACGGCATGTCCATGAGAGTAGTATCATAGGTGATGCGGTGCGCGAGGTCATCAAAGCTCCAGTGCGAGTGGAACCAAAGACCATTCCTTTTTAGTCGAGAGATGACCTTGAGTGTACATCCCATGATGTGGAGATCTAGGGGGGGGGGGAGGTTAATCAGAGCATCAAGAGCAGAGCCAGGCGTGCTGGGGAAAGCCCCTGTGCAGCCGAGACAAACTGTTCGTTAAAACTTGGTGAAAGCGGCAGTCACGTATTTGCGCGAAAGGTTGTTCCACCATACGACTGATGCATAAGAGATATGTTTTCTTATCATTGCCGTATAGCTCCAAGCGGATCTTTTGGGTGATTTCCCCCAGGTTTTGCCAAAAACTCCCTTGCATTGCCAGAAGACTGACAGCGCCTTGGAGGTTTTTGTCTCAATGTATCTTTTCCAGAGAAGTTTACTGTCCAGGATAACACCTAGATATTTTGCTTCATTGGAAAGTGGGATATTGACGCCTTTAAGTACCTGTTGAGTCAAACCTGTCATATTCTTTCTTCTCGTAAAGAGAACAACCTCAGTTTTGAGAGGGTTAACTGAAAGCCCATTCCTGGTACACCAGTTATCGATCATGTCAAGAGCCGCCTGCCCGCGTGCGCTGACGGCCGCATGGCATTGTCCGGTAACCAATACGGCTACATCGTCTGCATAATCCTGGGCATAGGTGATAGAACTATTCAAAACGGAAAGCAGAGAATCGACCAGCATGCACCATAGGAGGGGAGACAGGACCCCGCCTTGAGGGCAGCCCTTGTTAACCTCCGACATTACAAACTTGTCACACTGCGCCTTCGCGATTATAGTCCTGTTCATTAGCATTGTTCTTATCCACAACACCAATGATTCCTCTAAGCCGTGATTCCTGGCCGCGTTACACATGCCATCAAAAGTCGCATTGTCGATGGAGATGCCCAGTACGTAGTCTTTCCTGTCAGGTGCACTTTTAATTCTACCGACGAGATTTTGAAGTGCTGTCTCGCAAGATTTTCCGCGCTGGTAGGCATGTTGCATCTGAGATAGAGGGTGTGATCGCAGAGCGTTTTTGCGCAGGTGCAGTTCGACCAGCCTCTCCAAGCTTTTTAGCATGAAGGAGGTAAAACTAATAGGCCTGAAGTTTTTGGTTTTCGGTATAAAGGCTACCCTCACTGTACGCCAGGTACTTGGAATGTATGCCAGCGCAAGGCTGGCAGTGAAAATTATTTTCAGAGCCGACAGTATAGGGTCTATGCCCTTTTGCAGCAGTGCTGCATATATGCCATCGGTGCCCGGTGACTTGAAACCATCAAAAGACGCTACAGCGTACTTGATGGCTTCATCAGTTACGACGAGCGATGAAATATACCAGCCTCTGCGAGTAGAATTTGTCTGCTCATCCCAAGTTTCGGAAATCGGCACTGGTTTTGAGCCAACTGTGATCCGGTTCCCAGGGAAGTGAGTCTCAAGCATGAGTTGGAGGGTCTCAGCTTTAGACTCGGTGTAGGTAACGTCTGGTTTTCTTAGTGTGTCCAGCCTCACTGCTTTGTCCCTTTTGAGGACTTTCACTAGTCTGCTGGTTTCACTGAGTGTTTCGATTTCCCCACAAAAGTCTTTATAGGAGGCACTTTTCAAAGCTCGAATAAGCCTTTTATATTCTTTTTGTTTTAATCGATACAGGTCCCAGTCCTTTTCCAGATTGGTCTTGAGTGACCTATTCAGAAGTTTTCTGGTTTCCTTGTGCTTTCTCTGCAATTCCGCGGTCCACCACGGAACAGGGGTTTTGCAGGGGTGTTTTTTGCTGGGCATGTCAGTTCGAAACATTTAGATAGGGTATCGTTCAGGTTCCGAACTGCCACCACTGTCGTTCTGAGTTTTGGGAGACGCACAGTGCGATTTGCTAACTCTTCCCTAAACTTTGGCCAGTTTGTTCTCCTAGGTTTCCTGCTCCTCTGCGAGACATTGGTTTCGCATTCGATTCGGAAATCTATGTATCTATGGTCCGACATGGACACTTCCGACAGAACTTTCCAGTCTGTGATCTCCTTAAGATATCTATTTGATAACGTTAAGTCAATCACCTCCTGTCTTCTTGTCGTGACAAATGTTGGTTGCGATCCAACGTTGTTTATGGTTAAGCCAGACGAAAGTGCGAAATCGAGAAGATACGACCCTCTTCTGTTACATTTCCTGCTGCCCCAGAAAATGTTCTGAGCATTAGCGTCACAACAGATAACGAGACCCATCTTCTTCGACTCGGAGTACTCTACGAGTTCCGCTACTTCCCTTGGTGAAGGTGGTAGGACGGAATCGTAGGAGAAGTAGGCCGAAGCCACGACAAAATTATGCCATGATCTGCCTGATTTGTAGTTTATAACCGCAGCAACTAAATCTTGTCCACAGAATTGTCCAAGCTTGGTTGCTGGGAGAAGATTCGGCACAATAAGACAAGCTCTCGGTCTTTCCGATCGCTCGTCGAAGAGTGGGGAAAAGCCTCGTAGACTACCAAGGCCACAGATGCGATTTTTCCACTTTCCATTTCATCATTTTCCACTTTCATCATGGAAAGTCTGCTACATAGGATAGGCGGAAGTTAATCCGTCCAAGGTGCAGATAAGGACGAGAGCCGTATCTGGAGACGATGGTCTCAACCGTAGGTCGGTCCAGGCCCACAACGAGAGTAGAACCGTGTTTACTTTATCGGTTCTTGCTCTCCCTGTGGGATGAAACCTTCCACCTTCTGGTTTCGAGACCAGGGTTCTGGATGCGGAGACGCGCCAGCACATCCGCCGCGTTCCTGAGTGGCCCCGGGATCCAGCGTGAGTTTTATGGGCCTGAGAACCTCAAAGCTTGTGGTTCCTAGGGGGGAATTTTCGGCACGGAAGTGCTCAGCCACTCAAGAGATTGCTGTGTGGAGCACTTCACCAAAAAGGTTCCGTTTTCCAGAGCACAGTCCTCCACTTGGACGCAAGCGTTCTCTGCCTTAGCCAGCTCCCACAGCTGATCTTCGCAGTATTTGCATTCTGCGTCGGTCATGCTGTCGTCATTGCCAGCTTTCCCTATTCGCAGCAGCAGAGAAGAGATAGCAGCCTTCTTATAGGGCTGCGGATCTCGTTTTCCGCTTGCCGCGAGTTTGAGTCTATTGGCAGGCTCTCCCGCAGCAGTCAATTTCCGCTTATCCGAGCCGCAGCCAAAATTAGGTGCGGCACCGGTGTCTTGCGGACCTTGCGTGCGGGAAGTGCTGCCAACGGGAGCGTGTTTCCCTTTTTTCCTTGAGAGCCAGAGGAAGATGGGGCGGCGTTGGTTTCGGAGGATTGGCCAGTTTCGGTTGGTGATACTTCTACTGACCTGATCCTCTTTGCCTTCGCCATTGAAGGGGTACTGCCTTCGACACTTGCGCCTTCAACCACTTTCGTGATCTCTTTGCGCCGCTTGGTGGCAACCTTCCTTCTCCTCCTATTCCTTTGTCTCTTGGTCAGCGGCCCTCCAGGTGCCGGATCTTTTAGGGCTCGTTCCTCCTTTTCGGATTCCTGAAGCGCGCCATTAGAGGTGGCACTCTGGCAAGCTTTCTGACACTGTGCCGGGAGATTAGGCGTATCAGGCTGAGCCTCTCCGCCGCGTTCTCCGGTTTTCCAACTCATTCTACTGAGGGCATCGTAGAGTGAGAGGCAAGAGTCATTACTTTCAGCGTCACAGGCGGGCGGAGGGTGTTTCATCATGCTTGCTATATTATTGTTCTTTATTATATTTAAATTTTTATATAAGAAATATATAAAAAGTAAAATTGCTCAAGAACATGCAGCAAATACAAACATATCTATAATCCTCAAAACGTTTATTTTCATAAAATATATATGTATATTGTATACTAATAAACAAAGAAAAAGGAATAGCTCGTTGGTGCGTGAAATTATAAAGTGACCCTTTGGAGATTATAGGTTACCCCAAACAAACAACACAAAACAGTACAAAATAACACAAACCAACACAATGTCCCTTTCCGTACTCCGGAAAAAATATTTAATATTTAGCAAAATATTTGAGCGCCCTGCCCATTTTAACACAAGAAATTTTTGTGGGTAGTTTTTGGTTTTGTGTCAAATTAATTGGTGCGCGTACAGAGATAATCATGCGTCCACCAGGCCCATGTATGTCGGTAATAATTTTATTGCAAACATTCTATCTGTCCTTAGAACAAACTCTGTGGCGCTGTGAAAAAATCAAATCTGTATCCTTTCGCTATCGATCTTCGGGGAACATGCTAAGACATGCAGCTTGCGTGAGTGGCGAAGATTGTTTATGATAAAAGTTGACAACGAAGTTGCAAGTCCGGCGAAGCAACCTCAGCAAGCACATTCCATCGCTCAGATAAGGAACACTTGCTGTTGACGACGTGAGTATTCATAGGAGGAGACGAAATGCACTTGACACCGCGACATTCCAACAACCCACGGGATGCAACATGAACCGATGCAGTGGTCTAGCTGGCACTAGGGCATATGTATCGTTATAAGGAGAAAAATAATTGTGAGTTCAGTTTTAAGTTTGAAGTGATAGAATAAAGAAGCATAAGCCTCTGAAAAAATATTTTTTTAAAATATAATAAAATAAAAATTTAACTGGCGCCCGAGCAGGCACCCGTTCCGGAAGGTTAACGCCGCGAATAAAAATCGTTTGTAACCCGACATCGAGTAAGTCGACCTCAAGTAGCTCACCGCGTTAATAGTGAAGTGCCGCGTTAGTGAAAAATCCGGTGCATAAGCGGCCTCAAGTAGCCCGCCGCTGGTGAACTTTTTCCTTACACCAACCTTCGGTTCGGGTCCACCGACACATCCGCAACTGCGCTAGAAGGTCCTAGAAATGCCTCCAGTGCCCCCGCAAATAAAGTGTGCAACGAGGGATCCTTAGTCACCGGGAGCAGCCGGAAGAACGGAAGTCGCATCCTCTTCACCAGCGTGGGAATGTTACTGATCTTTGTATTGTTAAGTAGTAACTATTTTAATATTATTAAGCAAAAATTATATAAGACAAAATAGATATAAGGATTAAAGTGAAAAAAAATCAAAATAGTTCTTAAACAATTAAGTGAAACAAATCAAGTAAAGAATTATTTCGTTACCCTTTGATCTCTATTCCGAGATTTCTCCAATTAATGGCTAATCTCCGTTCGGGTAAATCTACGGACATACGAACCGAAATGGAGGCAACGGAAGAAAGTTCCCAAGCTCCCCCCAATCGCAACTTCTTCGCCCAGTAATCAAGCTGCACAACCGACTGAAAATCATAGTCAACTTTCACTTGGTTCGGACAATCCACCTAGATTGTCATTCGGTCAGGAAATTCCACCGAGACTGTCGGTACCTGACGAAACAACTTTTAGGTCATCTCACAGAAATGCGCAAAAGAAAGTTGCATCAACTCCGCCACTAGATACTCTCATTGCGTCAATAGTCAATCGTGTCCTAGAGACAAGAGTGCCTTCCTTAGTACAAAACTGCATTAACCCTAATTTTTTCGATCTGACTACAACGAATCAAGGTATCGCTCACGAGCACAGAAATCGTCTGGAAGACATGGATAGGATTCCAGATGTCGTTCACTGCCTCAAACAGTTTTCCGGTAATCCTGGGGAATCCAGCTCCTGGTTCAAGAGTGTTGAGTGCATTCTTGACATTTACGAACTCTTGAAAGGCACGCCGAAATATTTCGGAATTTTGAACGTTAAAGGAAATAAAATTATTGGCAATGCAGATGTGGCATTGGAGTCGTACAACACTCTTCTTGACTGGGCCGCCATATCAAGATGCCTAGCAATGCATTATGCCGACCGGGATATAACCACTTTAGACTACCAAATGTCATCCCTTGTTAAAGGGAACAGATCTATCCAAGATTTTTATCAAGTAGTCTATACCCATTTGTCACTGATTCTTAGTAGATTATCGAGAATAGAAGCCAGTCATGATGCCATACGTCTCATGACACAAACATACAGAGACAAGGTATTAGATACGTTCATCCGTGGACTAAGAGGTGATCTTCCACGCCTCCTCGCTATAAGAGAGCCCTTAGGTCTAGAATACCAACACTTTAGAAACAGCCAACTACCATTCTCAATCGAAAAGATTTCCACAACAAAACGTTAAAGTTGCACCGCCGCGAAGTTTGTTTCAACAAAGTTTCGAGCCACGTGCACAACCCTTTCTACAATACAGACAACCCTTGGTACCAAGACAACAGTTTTCTCAAAACGTAAATCCTTCATTTGAGCCAAGACATCCACCGGTTCGACCAGCAAATCCCGTGACTAAACAGGAACCAATCGATCACCGAAGTTTTAAAACAAGGAGTCAAACGAACCAGTTCCCACCAAGGAATCTAGCATCCGGATACCAGCAGCAGGTGCAGAAGCCCATCCAATTTCACCAGAACAAGTGATAGACAAATTTTCATATAGAAACGGACACCCCAAGCAACTATGGACAACCAGTGGATCCTGAGCTGGAGGAGTATAACCAGACACTTGACGAATCTGGCATTGAAACGAACCAAGGCGAAAACTCCGACCCACTAAACGACCTAGCTGAGGAATTTACCGATCTCCATTTTTTAGGCTAACTGCCTCTTCGCTGCCTTATATTGAAGGGAAGACGAAGAGTGGCAAAATTATGAAAATTCTAATAGACACCGGTTCAAACCGAAATTATATTCAGCCCTCACTCGTAGACAATCCCATAGCAAATGACGAAGCATTCTATGCTAAGTCAGTCGGTGGAAGTACTAAAATAACTCACTATATTGAAACCTACCTTTTCGGCCTTGAAAACCCAAAAGTTAAATTTTTTTACTCCCCACACTGAGATTTTTTCATGTGATTTAGGCAATGACAGCTTAAAAGAGCTGTCCACTGTTATTCTTGCTAAGAAAAGCTACATGACCATTCTCGATGGACCAAAAATCAAAATTAAACAAATGAATATTCAATCAGTTAATTCATTACGCCCGGAGACAATCATTGCAAATAGTACCCATCACAAAATCGTACAAGCACTCGTCGACGATTTTCCGAATTTATTCTCGGAACCAGACGAGAAGCTCACCTTCACCACGAAAGTCGTAGGAGAAATAAGGACAACCACGGACTCTTCAGTTTTTTCAAGATTTTACTAGTATCTTATGTCTCTCAAGGACGAAGTAGAGAAACAGATCTCGGAACTTCTTGAAGATGGCATAATTAGACCATCTCGGTCCCCATATAGCTCCCCCATCTGGATAGTACCAAAAAAACCAGACTCGGCTGGAAACAGGCAATTATTCATCGATTACAAGAAATTAAACCTGGTCACGGTCTCGGATCGATATCCGACTCCAGATTTTAATGATATCCTCTCTCAACTGGGAAATAATTTGTACCTTTCAGTACTTGATCTCAAAAGTGGCTTCCACCAAATTCCGCTCAAGGAAGCTGACATCGAGAAAACGGCATTTTCCATAAATAACGGAAAATTTGAATTCGTACGCCTACCTTTTGGCTTAAAAAACGCGGCGGCCATTTTCCAACGCGCTCTCGATGACATTCTTCGTGACCATATCGGGAAGATATGTTTGATTTATATTGATGACATAATTGTAACTGGGAAAACCGAGGAAGAACATGCCAAAAATCTTTAAACCATTTTATGTACCCTCAATAAAGTAAATTTAAAGGTCCAATAAGACAAATGTAAATTTTTCCAAGCGAAAGTGAAATTTCTCGGCTTTATTGTATCTAAAATTGGTATAAAAGCAAATCCAGCAAAAGTAAAAGCCATAGTCGATTTTCCCCCACCACGAACCTTGAAAGATCTCCGCTCATTCATGGGCCTCTCAGGATACTATCGCCGCTTCTTGAAAGACTACGCGAAAATTGCGAAACAACTTTCATCACTCTTACAAGGAGAAGATGGACGCGTTTCCAAAAACGTATCTAGCAAAATTAATTCAAATGAACTCTGAAGCGATTGAAACCTTCGAAAAAATTAAATCTTCATTAGCTTCACAAGATACCATGCTTGTTTATCTCGACTTCCAAGATGACTTCGAGCTCACTACGGATGCATGGAATTACGCCATTGGCGCAGTGCTATCGCAAGGTGGACGTCCGATAACCTTCATATCTAGAACGTTGAGCAAAACTGAGGAACATTACGCCACAAACAAGAAAGAAATGTTAGCAATAATTTGGGCCCTCAACTCGCTTCGAAATTACCTTTACGGTACAGCTCATCCTCAGATCAATTCGTTGACGGTAACACAGCACAGCAGTGAGAATTCATCGCAGAATTTAGTCCTTTGCCTAGAAGCTCCGATTAACATCTTTCGAAACCAAGTAATTCTTAAATTAGGCGATACTAGTGAACATCATATGGAAACACATTTAAGAACTTCCATAGGCATGAAATAACTGAGCCTGAATACATCAAAGAAAGTCTTATAGGTATATTCAAAAGATTTTTGGATGCAGTAGTAGTAAACGGACTTTCCGCTCCTGAAAGAGTTATGGGCAAAATTCTAGAATTATATCCCCTACATTTTTCTAATTACAAGATAAGATACACACAAACCCGCGTAGAAGACATTTCATCCACCGACAGACAGGTAGACATTATCGAAGAAACTCACAATAGAGCCCAACACGTTCCAACTGAGAATAAAAAGCAGATCATCGAACGATATTACTTTTTTGGCATTGCCAAATAATTATACAGTTTACCAAGTTATGCTCAACATGCAAAAAACATAAATGTGAGCGTCACCCTAACAATCCCGTACTCGGTGAAACACCCATTCCAAATTATCCTGGCCACATCGTTCACATGGATATTTTCTCTACAGAAATGAACCTAGTTCTAATCGCTGTAGATAAGTTTAACAAATTTGCAATAGCTAAAGTAATCCAATCAAAAGCCGTAGAAGATGTAAGACGGCCTCTCCGAGACATAATCTTTCAGTTTGGCGTCCCTCAATGCATAGTCTTTGATAGCGGAAAATCTCTCAACTCCGCTTTAATACTTTCTATACTGAAAGACGAACTCGGCATCACAGTTTTCACGACACTCCTATACAAAAGCGAAATTAATGGACAAGTGGAAAGATTTCACTCCACTCTTTCAGAGATCATGCGATGTTTGAAAAATGACGTCATTAACAGAAACTTCGAAGAATTGCTTGAAAGAGCAGTTTGCGAATACAATCATTCATTCCATACCACCATCCAAAAACGACCAGTTGATTTGTTCTTTGGCAGAACCATAAACGCCGGACCTGAGAAATACGAAAGAACGCGTTTAAATAACATCGAACGATTAGTACAAAAACAGCAAGCCGACTTAAAATACCATAATAAGAAAAGATCTGACATTAAACAGTATAACCCCGGAGATATAGTTTACGTTAAGCACAATAGAAGAATCGGATCAAAATTGACAAAGCGTTACACAAAAGAAATAATAGAAGAAAATTTCGATACAACAATCAGAACAAAATCCGGAAAGAATGTCCATAAGAGTCACATACGAAATTAGCCTGGCCCCAGAATCTAACAATTCTTTTTTCTCCCTGTTTTACTTCCCATTTTAGACGTTATGTCATAGGATGTTTGGCAGACGTTCAGTTGCTGGACCACATGTTTTATCGAATATAGAAATAAACACTTAAATAGATACCCTAAAAAGGGAAGATGTAACATTTAAAAATACAGACGAAAACACAGACGGCAAGTAATAAGAGTTCAACAATTTATATAGTAGATTTGCCAATAATAAGAAACGAAAAATGTGAAGCTTTTATAATAAGACCTGTAAAGGCAATGAATGATGTAACCTATAAAATAGAATACAAACAAATTGTAAAATGTGAAAATAAAATGTATGAAGTAAAAATTAATTGTAAACCTTTCTCAAATGTAAACATATGCCCTAGCAATAGCAATATAGATCTAACCAGCAACCCCTGCATACCTAACCTTCTCAGAAGCACAACCTCTAATTGCACCGAATTAAACAGTCATCATATCCAAGCAGTTGAAGTAATAATCTCCTAATATCATGATGTTGAACAAGTACAACTGAACTATCCGAATCAACGAAAAGGTCACAGGAACTTTCTTAATCAAAATCGAGAACTCAACAGTTACCGTCGGATATGAAACTTATTCAAATATAACGGCATCCAAGTATAGACCTCTGCAGTCAACAAAGGTAATCTCGAAGAATTGCTCTCGTTGGAATATCTAAAAGACCTCCATGTCAGCAACACCAACAAGATTGACATCCTACATCAGAAAGGACATCATAACGTAGTGATGAATTGGAGTCTAACGTCGGTACTAGCTATTCTAATAGCTTTTGTTGTAGTACGGCTTATCCTCAGATGGACCAAGAAAGATAGAATCACCATCAATATCGGGGAAACAAAGGGCAAAAACACCAACAATCCTAAAAAAATTGAGATGATAAAGGCACCCACTACATCTAAAAAAAAAAAAATATTTTTTCCAAAATATAATAAAATAAAAATTTACACATACATACACATTTTTGTACTGTATATAGAAGCGGCACTATGTCCTATGTCGGTGATTTTCGCGATCGAGCAGCTATTCAGGGAGTATGAATCCAGCTCTCTAAAGGAGCAGTTGTCATTTCTTTCTAAAAAAAATCACAACAAGATGCAACGATTTAGTTTCTAAAATGTCTCTTAATTTATACATTTTAATACTACTATCTTCTCAAGAACCTATATATACTTTAGCACTAAAAGCTACAAGCCTAACAAACATACATCTTCTATCCCCCAATCAAAAGCTGATAGAAATAACCAATAATTCTTATAGACGACATCGTCACTAACTTTTATCAATCTAACGGCCCGTGCCCTAATTTCCCGATTTGGTGGAAGTCTTATTCAAAGGACAACCAGGGAATCCACCAGTTTAAGAGGTTGAAATCTCTTGATTTCATTAAAAAACTTTTTAATGTATTCTCTTTTGATGAAACCTGTAACAGGAACAAGTAAATATAGTTCAATAAAAAAAATTTATTTATTACGAAACAAGTGTTATGATAGCTATTTACGAGACGCAAGGAGGTGGCTGTATGCCAACTTGGTATGTGCACAAGCGATAAAAGTGGCTGCAGCTCGTCTGGTTAAGCGCGGTAGACGACGTTGTCTCGTACGAAGGCAACAGGTGATGCTTTTCTTTTTTTACACAGAGTTGAGAGTTCTTTTTCACCGTTTTCAGGATCATTCTCAACATACGAATATTATATATTTATCATTCGTGACGGTTTCGTTTTTCTGATTGTACAGTTTTTATTATAATCCTTAATGATGAGATGAGTTATTAAAATAACATAGTTCAACCAGCGTGTTTAAAATAATTTTGCTGGGGAGAAGAATGAAATTATTTTTAAAAACCGACCTTTTTGAAGGTACTAAGACTTGGATGTATGAATTGTTATTAAGTGATTCAGATGAAACCGACATTCGCAATTTGAAACCTTTTGTCGAAAATATATGGGAAAATGAACGGTATTGTATTGTAAACTATGTGGAAAATAATGTTCCACGATACTTATTTTAAGAACTACTTAAAGGTTACTACCTCCTAGGTGATTCTGCATATCCGTGTTCCAATCAACTCATAACTCTATACAGAGACAATGGACATTTAACAACCTCACAAAATAAATTTCAATATTAAACTAAGCTGTTGCCGTGTAGCCATATAGCATTCCTTTAGGATTCTTAAGCAACGACTCTGACAGTTGTATTATTGCAAGTTCTTCTTTTTCTTCTTCTTGTGGCGCTACAGCTCTGAACCTGGGCCTCAACCAACATGCCTCTCCAGCCACTACCGTCTTTCGCTAGCTGCCTCCAGTTGCGCACTCTAAGTTGCTTAAAGTCCTTTTCCACTTGTGTGCTCCATCTTAGGCTAGACCGTCTTCTGTTGCGTTATCCCAATGGCTCTGATTCGAAGCCCGAAAAGGGCCGGACAAGTGGTGTCCATACGCTCTACATGGCCTAGCCATCTTAAGCGTTGTATCCGAAGACACTTGACCAGGCGCATGTCGCTGTACAGCCCATAGAGCTCACTATTGTATCTTCTCCTCCAGATATCATCAACGCAAACAGGTCCAAAAATCACACGAAAAAGTTTTCTCTCGAAAAGACTTAGGGCTTCCTCATCCGCTTTTAGTAACGTCCATGTTTCTGCACCATAAAGTAGGACTGGGATGATCAAGCTGTTATATAAAGCGATCTTAGTCCTTCGAGAGAGGGCTTTGTTACTCAATTGCCTCTTGAGCCCAAAGAAACAGAGTGATTTTGAGTTTGATTTCGGTACTGATGTTGTTGTCCCTATTTACAGCGGAGTCGATATAGACGAAGTCCTTGACTACCTCGAAGTTTCTGTTGCCGTGACGTGGTCTCTATGCATACTGTCATAGAGACGAGCTATACACTGTGAATAGGTGGTGAGTGTCGATGTGCACTTCTTGGGTCTTTTCCAGGGTCTGCCGTAATGTGAAGATCTGGTCTATTGTAAACTTCCCTGGTCTGAAACCACACTGATAGGGACCTATCAGGTCATGGACAAACGGTTTCAGACGGTCACACAATACGGCAGAGAAGATCTTGTATGCGATGCTGAGGAGACTAATCCCTCGGTAATTGGCGCTGTCATAGGGGTATCCTTTCTTGTAAACCGGGCAAACGACGCTGAAATTCCACTCACCGGACATGCTTTCCTGCGACCATATCTTACAGATAAGCTGGTGCATGCGACCAACCAGGTCAGCTCCAGCTGCTTTAAATAGTTCTGCGGACAGTCCGTCCGCTCCAGCAGCTTTGTTCGACTTCAGGTTTGATATTGCTATCTTCACCTTGTCTAAGTCGGGGGGACGGAATTCTTGTATATTATCATCCAAATCGAGTAGAACATTCTACATAACAGCGGGATTTGTGCCGTCATCGCCGTTAAGAAGTCTGCAGAAATGATCCTTTCATGTTCTCAGCACAGACTGCGACTCTACAACGAGTTGTCAATTTTAGTCCCGGCAGGCCTTGGGTCGAGCTTTGTATCCTCCGGATAGCTGTTTTACCTTTCGGTAAAACTTTCGGACTGCATTCCTGCATAACACCTTTCCATTTCCTCGACCGCGCGCTTCTCATGCTCCTTCTTTTTTCTTAAAAGAAGCCGGTGCTCTTCCCTTCTTTTCTGTTCGTAGAGCTCACGAACAGCCCTCGTTGTTCGATGCAGCGTTGCCTTATAGGCGTCTTGTTTGGCTGCATGTGCATGCCTGCACTTGTCGTCAAACCATGGGTTCCTTCTGGGTGGTGACGTGAAAACCAGCACATCAGTGGCATCTTCTTTGATGGCTTCTTAACAACGTTTCCAGTCTTCCTTCCTTCCGTCAGTCCTCTATGTTAAGTGCAAACAGCGTCGAACTCTGAGCGAGTTTCAGGGAGACTCGGTCGGCAAAGTTCCCAGCGATCGACTGCGATTGCAGCTTTCCGACGTCAAACCGTTTTGGTCTATCTCGGCTCCGTTGCTCTCTCGATATTCGGGTTCTTACCTTGGCTACAACAAGCTGATGATCCGAAGCGATGTTTGCACCTCGGAAGGTTCGGACATCGAGAATACTGGAGGAATGTCTGACGTCGATCGCAACGTGATCAACTTGATTGACGGTGGATGGATCAAGGGATCGCCAGATTCCTTTGTGGATGTTCAGGTGTGGGAACCGCGTGCTAGGCACAGAGAGGTTCCGCCCCGAGCAAAGTCCAACAGTCTGAGTCCGTTTCCGGATGTGTTGTCGTGCAGGTTGTGTTTACCGATGACTCCAGCAAAGATGTCCCCTTTTCCTCTTGGTGTCGTAGCTGGGGCATCGAGCGTATGTTCTTTCTAGGAGATCGTAGAAGTCATCCTTGGTGTTGTCATCCTTCTCCTCTATCGGGGCGTGATATTAGGCTGATATACCCGAATTTAGCTTTGATGCGGATTGTCATGAGGCGTTCGCTGACGGGGTCGTAGCTCAAGACTTTTTGCCTAAGTCGGCCTCGAACAACAAATCCGCATCCGAATAAGCGCTACATTCTCTCTCTATAGCAATCGCTGAAGTAGATATCGCAGTTCTTTATCGTTTTTATTAAAGGCCCATCCCATCGCACTTCCTGGATGGCGGTAATGTCTGCCTTGCAGCAGTCAAGGGCCTACGCAAGTTGTTCGGCCGCAAGTGGCCTGTTAAGGTACCTCACATTCCACGTGTAAAACTGAAAATCATTGCTCCTTAAACGTTTACTGGGGTCGTCAACAGTTCAGAACAGACCCTTCATTATCCGTTGTCTCTGAACTAATGATTTTTACGTTTGCAAGTTGCGTGGTGTTAAAAAAAATATGCCGCTTTGTAAAAACCTGTTTTGTGCTGCACAACATTGCAAGCGAGGACGACTTGGACTTTACGTTCGAAAGAAGAGAAGATAAGTGGCGGCCTTGATTCACAGGACAACATTCAGTTTGGAGAAATTTTCAGGGAAAATATAATTCGCGATTCTATATGTCAGCAATTAAATAACCAGAAACATTAATTTTGTAATTAGTTAACACGACGCACAGCCCTCTTACCTGACGAAATATTCGATGAGTCAACGTCTTTGGATTGGACAGCCGCGAGCATGTTCCCACGGCACCGGCACATGGAATCAAGTTGCATCGTGCCGGATACAAGCGCTGCACCTGATATGCTGACACATCGGAATGGACGGAAGAGCGTATGCTTCAAGCGAACATCATTCGTAGGTTTCAGTTAGTTCTAATTGTGCATTGTCAGAATTGGGTTCTGTTAAGAAATAAACTCCTTAAAAGAAAAAACGTGTTTGCTTGTAAGTCGAACGGTCGGGGAGAGGCTTGGCTTCCTCCTCTTAAGGGATTCATTAACTTAATTCATTAAATATTGCATTTGTTTGTAAATTTATTTAAATACATTGCGACACATTTGCTTGTAAGTCGAACGGTCGGGGGGAGGCTTGGCCTCCTCCCCTTAAGGGATTCATTCTTTTTTTTCTTATATTGATTTTAATACATTTAACTTTTCTTCGTCTATTTTAATTGCTTCGATTTTCCTTAATTTCCTCAAGGATGTGTGACACATCGCGTTTTATCGTGGTTTTTGGTTTCTTTATTACTGGGCTGTTTATTTCGTCATCTGGAAATTATAAAAAAAAATCCGTATATATATGTATATAAATATTTAATAAAATATATAATATATACTAAATCAATTACCTGAAATATAAACACGTTTTGCTTGAAAGCTAGTTTCAGCCATTGATATTTGCTCTTCCCTTGAAATGCAACCATGCTCTCATCCAGGAAATGTTCCGTGAATACCTCCTCCTACCAGACAATATTCTATCCAGTTCACTGACATTAAATGATAAGTATTGAACAAAAATTACAAATATGTAACATATCTCTCAAGCAGACAGGTTACTTTGTCCCGACCGGTTGTGTTATTGTGCAGCTTGCACTGATTGTACCGGCGCTCTAAAGTTCGGTACATGCCCTGCACCTGTGCTATCGTAAAAGTGTAATCTTCTTTGCAAAGGGCATCGGTAATATTTTCCCACATTTTGTTCTTGTGTTTTAAAGAAAATCTCTTTCCAACCTTCGGTATGAGCTCTTCTACTTTGGACAAAAGAAACTGTACTCGTTCCTAATAATGTTCATCTGAAAAATAAATTTTATACATATATTATTTCTAACAAATATTTTGTACAGTTTACCTGTTTGTAATTTACACATCCCTTAGTTTACTCCTGTCTTGATTTCCATGTTACTTTTTCTAATACAAAAAATTTTTTTTTATCAAAACAAACCTTTAATATTCCTTTGTTTAAATGATTACGGCTACGGAATATGAAAAGTCAGATTTTTTTATTTTCACTTTGACAGCCATCTGCTGCCCAAAGATTTTTCTTCAGCATGTCTCTTCTACGAATAAATCAGCTAGTTTTTCGGGCAAATTCGTAGATATTCGTAGCAATTCAGAGCAATTGGGACAGACCTAATAAGTGTTGTGCTATAACGAAGCAGATTTAACACAGTTCATAATCGGAAAAATGCCTGACTCAGAACTAAATAAAACCATTTTATACAACGCAGACAATCTAGCATTTTATACAGAAGAATTTGCATTTAGAAAATACCGGAAACAGAGGCACAACTGCTATCATAGAAATTTGGGAAAGCGATAGAGACGATACCTACTACGTCTAGTAATCAAACGCGAGCACACACAACCCCAAAACAACAGAAACATCTTCAAGTAGCCGTTGAAATGAATCACGTGGGAGATATCCAAAAAAGGAATGTTACCTGTTTCAAATGTGTCAAGCCAGACGACATATCGGCATAATGCTGAAGCCAGAATCCAATGATAATGTTGGGCAACAAGAGCGAAAAGGCGACCTGCTCGAGCACAATAAAGGTCAGAATGTAGATCAACAACAGCAGTTAGAGGAAGCTGATAGAGTCGAAGCATATCCTGAGGTATTTGATTCGTAAATAACAATTATTTGTTAATTGATTTAAATTTGGTTTTTGTTGAAATACTTGAATGCATATGTCCAAGCCCCATTTTCTGGAATAATTGAATAGATTTGTTTATTGATTATTATGATGTAAAGCGATTTAATTTTCTTGATTTTGTCAACTACGTACATTGTTGAATTATTGAATAATTTATATGTAAAGAAACCACCTGCATTTAATTTGTTAAAATTGAATTTATAATAGTATATATATAATAGTTTATATATAATAGTTTATATATAATAGTTTGTTATTCAAATATTTGAGTTACTTCTGGCCGATTAAACTGTTAATAAACTCTCTGTTACTTAACCTCGTGGAGGAGCTGTCAGTGATTTATATATATTAAAATCCTCTAAATTTTATATTTGCAGCTGGTGCAAAGAATAATAAAATTTAATCAAAACTCAATACATTTACCTTTTTGTCTACATATTTACATTATTATTTCGCAACTTGAAAGACCTGTAATTATGTTACTACATAGTCGAGATATAGAATTTGTTAGAATGCCGACGTAGAGTCTGGGTTCTGGGTTGTAAGACACCGGACACCACAATGAAATCAGATGCTCAAACATGGTCTGGCACAATTCCCATGTCTATGATACTTTCTATTAACTAAAAATCAGTTCTATCGCAGAACAAAAAACGCCAAAGATTGCGAAAAATTTAACAATTTGGTCGTAACGAGTGATGTTTCCGATGTTAATACACATTTGTTTCTCTTCAAAATTAATAATTCATAAATGCATTTTGTCATCAATTTTTTTTATGTTTAGTGATCTTTAATTGATAACCTGCACTCCATCGTAAGTGGTTACATACATTTTTCATATGAAAAGATTGGTGGAGTAAATGCGTTGTATGAGATAAGGAGGAAACAAGGCACTTATACTTTAGAGTCTAACAATAAGTATTTATGTCAAAAATGTTAAAATTGGTGTGAATAATATAATAAAATAGTTTAGTGTATGAAGAAACATCCCCATGAGAACAGATACAATGACGGACAAAAGAATAGGACCACCGAATATCATCTCAACTTTCATAGAAAAACTAAAAGCATTTTGTAACTTTTGTCATTTTGATTTCATTTGATTATTGTTTCAATAAAGGGAAAATAAAAATAAATCATAAAAATTGAAAAATATTCAGTTCATAACATAATATATTTTTTCTATAAAAAGTGAATAGAAAGGGGACAAAACAATAAGATTTACATAAAATATAAAGTAAATTCATAGTGAATGTACGGTGTTCCCTAACTGTTCTTAATATTTAGTGGAATGGAATTTATTGTCTATTACAGCAAGAACTTTTCCGGACATTAGTACATTTTCGCACTCTTAAAGTGGCAAGCGATCTAAACATGCATAAATCCGCTGGCTCAGATGGTATCCCCCCGTTCTTCTGAAGAGGTGATTTTCTACGTTGGCCAAACCACTGCGTAAGCTTTTCCATTTGTCCTACTATTTAGGGCTTTTTCTGAGTAAGTGGAAAACAGCATTTGTCCAGCCCGTCCCTAAAAAGGCGAATCATCAACACCCGCCTTCTATTAACCAATAGCACTTACGTCCCTACTTTCCAAGGTCATGGAAACGCTGATAAATCGTCAGCTTATGAAATATCTTGAAACTCGGAAGCTTCTTAATGACCCGCAATACGGTTTCCGCAGCAACAGATCCACTGGTGATATGATGGCATATCTCACAGAAAAATGGAACCAATCTTTGCACAATGTAGAAGAAAGCAAGATCGTTGCACTTCATATTTCAAAAACATTTGACACTCTGGCAGCACTCTCTTGTCGAAAATGCATGTATATGATATTTTTATTTATTTATTTATTTCATCAATGGATTTACAATCTGCTGATTACAATATTTTGTTTCTTAACAACAAAAAGAAAAAAAAGTAAGAAAAATAATTTATGAATTGAATTGGATCGATTGTGAAAAATGTTTTTTGTTTTATTTTTTAAAGAGCCTCTGCTCATTGAAATGTCAGACGAAACAGAATTAAATAACATTAAAGACCGACTAATTTGACGGTGAATGGGATGATAGAAAGCTTCATCTGTATTTCTTAAACTTACGTCTGGGACGTACAAAGAAATTAAGGCGAGTAGCTCTTCAGATTTTATATTGCAACTTAAAGTGTATTTGACAGGTAAGACACATTGAACTTGTCTTCTAGTTTCAAGACTTTTTAAGCCCAAAAGAGCACATCTTGCTGTATATTCTGGTAAACCGTCAGACCACCTCAGATTACTTAAAGCAAAACGAGTGAATCTTTTTTGAATTCTTTCAATTCTAAATACGTTATTCTCATAATATGGTGTCCAAATTACACATGAATACTCTGGGAGTACCAGTCATGAGAAAATTGACTTAAGCGCATAGGGATCCTTAAAGACACCAGATATTCACCATATTAACGGTGGTGTTCCAAGTTTTGTCCGACACTCTTCGTCATTTTTACAAATGATCTGCTGTCTGTTACTTCTAATCCAATTCACTCCTTCGCTGATGACAGAACCCTCAGCTTTTCATATTTGTTTCTCGGCTCCCAACCCTCCTCTTCCGCCATTGACTTGGAACGGCAGCATATGTTAAGCTCATTAAATTCCGACCTTGGCAGCATAATTTATTGGGGCAAAAAGAATAGAGTGGTATTTAATGCTTCCAAAGCTCAATGCCGTCTACTGTCACTCAAGCGATCTCAAAATAACCTGCAATTATGTATGAATGGCTCTTGCGTTGTAGAAACTGAACGACTTTCCATCCTCGGTATGTGTATCAACTCAACGCTAAGTTGGAATGATCACATATTCGAGATCGCCAAAAATGCAACGAAATGTCTAGGTTTCTTAAAGCGATGCAAGAAATATTTCACCCCTCCCAACCTGGCAACAATATATAAGGCATACAGCAGCCCAAAGCTGGAGTATAACGTTCCTATCAGGTCTGGTGCTCCTAAGACCTCTCTGCACTTACTACATTGAATCCAACAGCGAGCTTTAAAACTTATTGGTGATAGTAATGCTGCGAAGTCAATCGACTCGCTTGAACATCGACGAAGTGTTGCGTCTCTATCACTATTTTATCGCTATTTCTACAAAAAAAAAAAAATGCTCTAACGAGTTAGCCAGCTGCATTCCTCTCCTTCTAGCTAGCTATGCTCGCCCGTTCACCCAATTATAGAAAAAAAAATGGATTCGACCAGTCTGCGGCAAGTGTTTGTCGGCATGGCTTACCAAGCTGATTGAATCTTGCTCCACAACTCTTCCTTATTTTTTGCTTTTTCAGCTCCAAGGGACTTTTTCACGATTCCCCACAAGTTTTTCCAGACGATTAAGGTCTGGAGATTGTGGGGGCCTGGTGCTTTTCCAACCACCTTTTTACCCTGCCTGCCGTGTGCTTTGAGTCGTTATCGTGAAAAACTGCCACTTCAGTGGTATTTATCACTCAGCATACGCGCGCATAACGTCTTCCAATATTTTGGTGTACAAATGCTGATCCATGGTATCCTTTATCCAATATAATGGACCAACACAATACCAAGAATAGCATCCCTAAACCATAATATTTCCGCCTCCATGTTTCATGGTTTTGCTTGTGTACTGAGCTGGTATGCTGCATTTTTTGGACGCCTGATCCAAATCTTACCATCTGACTTTCATCCGGCCAAAGAATATTTCCCCATTTTTTCGTTCTCTGGGCCTATTCATTCGAGGTGTTCTTAGGCAAATTGGATTCTACTTATTTATGTTTTCTGGTAAGACGTGGTACCCCCTGGGTCTCCGTACAAAGATATTTTGCTCTTCTAGCCTCCTTCGCACTGTTCTTGAACAAACAGGTCAGTCCAGTTCACGTTTGATATCTGCAGCTGACAAAAACGGGTGTTTTTTAACAAGCGTTCAATGTGGACCTCATCTTTTGGATATGTTTTTTGGGGACGACCTGTTGGCATGTGAGAATTTTGCGACTGTAGCGCATTAAAAACAAATGTCTTCTGTCTGTTTCTGGATCAAGTTATGGTTGCAGAGCAGTGCACGCCGTGACCCATTTTACCTAAAATAAAAAAAAAACAATTAATTTGGTCTTATTATTTTGTCCGAACGTTGAGGCAATTCCTTCACATTTATAGACAAATTTCTTCAAATGTTCTTGTTTCCTTGTAATTTTTTTTTTTTTTTTGTTGGGAAGGAAGTACCGTTACCAACAAAGAGAAATATGCAAACAGATGTCATATTAAATTTTATTTCAGTGAAAACAGGGTAAATTTTCGATGTTTTCCGTATTGGTCTTATTGTTTTGTCCGTAGCTGTATATATTCATATGTGGGTCATGTTCCTCTGTTTGGCTACAGACTGGATTTTGTGTAGTTGCACATATTGCAAATATTAACCTGCTGTGAAGTATAAACTTATATTTAGAACCTAGAAGTGACTTTACTGAGTTTGCATGATCTTTTTACAAACTTGACTGTTGCAGTTCATTACCACGCTTCTTCCTATATACCTAGATTTTGGATTCTGACTGAAGTTAAAGTTTGGTGTTTCGATTATCGCCAAATTAATAGGCAGATTTTAGTGTAAAATTAACTAGTAGTAAAAGTGAACATCAATTTACTTTTCAATTTTGTCAAACATGATCAAAACACAAACCAAGAAACAAATGAATGAAATTAAATATCTTACTTCATTAAATGATACTTTATGGGACGGTCATGCACATCAAACATTTTTTAGTGATATCCTTATAACAAATTGTGTTCATGTATTTAATAAAAAATATAAAATATTTGGTAGATCTGTTCGATCTGAATTTTATTTAAATCTTATTCTTTTCCTATTTATGTTTGCTTACAATACAATTATGTATGGCTTAGTTTAAAGATACATAAAAAAATATCCTATATTGTAGTGAATAATATGTGTTTAACATTCAAAACATTTTGTGTGACTGATTGCCATCAACAAACGCAAAATATTGTAATAATTCAAATAGTGAAACTCGTCCTTTATATAACTTCTATCGCATGTAACATTAGCACAATAATAATTACGTCTAGAATTTAACCATCGTTCTAAGTGATACTACTTTTGACTTCTCTTTGCATTTTAAAACACAAAAGAAAACCTTACCAAAAATGTTTAATTAAAATTTGTTATTAACAAAATAACTAGTATGGAACATTCGAAAAAAGATATGAAACACTTTCGCCATTATGTGTCCTTCGTACAGCTTCAGCAAACATCATGGATACATCGATGCACTAGAAAAAATATAATATTTATATTTTAATATATTTAAAAACTAACATCTACTTTCAGAAAAGAATAGAATAATAGAATGAATCGGCTAACCTGTATTTTTGGGCAATCTCGCATGTGGCCATCTTGAGGTATAGTATTTGTAACAACGACAGCCTCAAAACAGGCATTGTTGATTCGCGAAATAGCTGGACCCGAAAATATTCCATGAGTCAAAATTGCATAAACCTTTATGAAGTTTGAAAGCGACATATGATTATTTATGGCTACATAAAAATGTTTTTAAACGGGCTTACTTTTGTAGCACCAGCTTCCACAAGCCTATCGGCTGCGTGAACAATTGTTCCACAGGTATCTGCCATATCATCAACTAAAATGGCAATTTTGTCTTTAACATCACCAACCAGTACCATTGACGCAACTTCATTGGCTTTTTTTCTCTCTTTGTGAATCAAGGCAAATTCAACGTTTAAACGATCGGCAATTGATGTTACGCTGCAATTCATTTAAATTAATTTTAATTCCTTCAATATGACTTACATTTACATACCGCTTGGCTCCTCCAGCATCGGGAGAAACTATTATCGAATTCTTCCATTCCGGAATGTTTTCCTTAATCCATTTAAGAACTGCTGGTTCAGCATATAAATTGTCGACGGGTATATCAAAAAATCCCTAAAAAAAATACGGATTCTGTTTTTCAAATCGAAGTACTAATTGTAGAAATAAAACAAATAGGCAATCGCGATTTTAATAGTATGTACAAAATAACCCGATGTTGTCGTACAAACAAGTCTGTAAAATAATCACATTCAATTTAACATACTTCTCTAAAAACAAAATGAATAGGCTAGGTAAGTCAGTCAAAAAAAGTATACGCATTTATACATATGTATTGACTATTAGTTTCACTTATAATATAATAAACACATTGAATGGCCAAGCCACTTAGTCACCTTCAGTTACAGGAAGTTCGAGAATGGATGCAGAAATTTTCTTGCAATAAAACGATAAATTTTAATAAGTTACATCGCGATTTCTCTGATGGAGTTGCAGTGGCAAATATTCTGAAAGAACTTTTTCCTAAAATAATTGAACTACATAATTACGCAAATAGTTCTTCAATAAAACTAAAACGCAGCAATTGGGAAACATTAAATCACAAAGTTTTAAAAAAACTTGGCATGCCACAAAGCTCAGAAGTGTTGGATTCAATTTCAAAATCAACACCGGGTTTTATAGAAAGAATACTTTACACTATTATGTGCTTGGAGAAGTCGCTTATTGAAAATACCATGACAACTAAAAACCAAAATGAAGATTCAATGCCTCTTATCAACGATGAAATACTTATGATAAATTTAAATAAGCAAATTGGCGATGCCATGGTACAGGTTCCACAAAAAATGATTTTGTACTCCATTTACGAACAAATATTTAAAGAATCAAAAGAAAAAGATAAAAAAATTGCTAACCTTTCTCAAAAAATTACTCATTTGGAAAATATTATTGAACTTAAAACTGAGAGAATTGAAGAGTTATGCGAGCAGTTGAGAAAACTTTCAGGTCGTAATTAATTTTGAAAAAACAAAGGGAGATTTAAATAATTTTTATTTTGTACAATTTTTTGAAATATATACATATGTATGTATATTTGTATAAAATCCATTATTTTTTTTTATAAATACATCCGCATTTCAGTTTTATACAAATGCACTGAAAGATAATCAGTTGATTGGAGGTCAGTGCCACAAAATAATTCATCGTAACTCGGTTAGTAGCAGAGAAAATTTAGTTGATAAGTGAAAAATTGAAAAACAATGTTTGATTTGACTGACGAAGAAATAATATAAATTCTGACGTGTGAAACAACGTTGATAAGGGAATTTGTCGTTTGTAAAACGTTCTATACTAATGGAATGTGTAATTAGTTTTTTTTTTCGAAAATAATTTTTACAAGTAATTGATAATATAATGTAATGGTTTATAGATAAATACCTGAATTTGCGAGGCATGTAAGTCCATTGTAATAATGTGATCAGCACCGGCAACTGATAACATATTTGCTACCAATTTAGCCGAAATCGGAGCCCGACTCTAGAAAAAATAAAATAAAAATCTTCGTTCACTTTAAATTCAAAATCGTACAATAAACTTATTTTATGAAAATGTATTATGCCCTATGAGGCAAACCAAATGAGACTGTAACAATATAATATCCAAAAAAACGTTCTAATCAATTAACAAAAACAAAACAAAAGCATTTATGAAATACCTTCCATAACAATTTAAACTTAATGAGAGTATATATATATATATTCATATATATATATATATATATGTTTATTTATCTATATATGTATCTACTCATGTATATACGCTTACATATCCACATATATATATATATATATATATATATATATATATATATGTTCTAAGAGAGAATCAATATACATATACATATGTATATATGTATGCATATGATAAAAACATGCATACAAACATTGGGCCTAAATTTGAAATGTCCATCATTTTAAACTAACATTAATGGTATGATAGCAAACAAAACCAACAATTCCTAGAGTCAAGTGGAAAGCACAACTTAGAAAAATAAATCGGCTCCTCGTTTTGATGTGGCAACATCATGTGAAATTGTTTAACTCTCCGATCCCTACAAACAACTGCTACTCTTGGTATGACAATTCACAAGATCAAGAGGTTTACTTAAATAAAAGGTGGGACAAAAAGATGTTTTATTTTTTAACAAAAAGCTATGATATGCAATCGGATCAAAATGTATTAAAATACAAAATTTATATATATTAGTTAACAGTTTAAATGGGGAAAACTTTTCTTCGGTGCCATGCCTTAGAAAAAACAATATAAGACTTCTTAAGACAAAAGAAAAACAAAAGTAAATATATGGAGGTTTAGAATAAAACAATCAAATATATAAGGTGGAAAGGGAAAATTATAATTGGTTAGAAACAACTTAACGCCTTCAGTGCAACTAAATTGCATTGATTACTCACAGTATACTGTTTCGATGAAAATTCCTAAAAAGACATTAAAAAGAAAATAAAAAAGCAAGTTCAGACAAAAACGAGATATAAAATAATTAATCGTTTTGCACGAAATATCTTTTATTTTGTCCGAATTCTCGTGGCAGAAAAAATATTTATAAATAAACAGATTAAGTACGTTCACAAACAATTTGAGTTTATTGTGAAAACTGTTATTGTTTATTTGCAGCGTTGAGGTAGTGCTGAAGAAATAAGATAATAATGTAAATGGAAACACTTTTTATACGGGTAACGAATATCTTTTTGAATGGCGACATCTTTTTTATTTATTATGAAGATTTGAATCACAAAGGTTACCCAATAAAATTGAGAAAAATTAGTTAATATCTTTAACATATCTTTGCACGTAACCTATGATCATAGACAACCTGGACATTTGCACAACTATACGTTTTCTTGTTAAAAATATGCAGCAAAAAAATTAATGTTTTTCTTAACTCAACTAGTAAAAACAAGCATTGTTTCTAATTATTGTTGCAGAATGTGGAAGATGTTTCAGAGTGGCTTTAAGATTTGTACTTTGCAAAATTTCGAAAGATTATTCTATGCATGTAGCTATTTAAACAAATAAATAAAGTTAAGACGTTGCACTTATTTTACACTTTATGAATATTATTAAAAATTCCAACACAATTACTCCTTTTTCACACAAAACTATTTTTAAAAACAATTGACTGAACATTTTTAAGATTTTTAATAAAATCAATATTATCTACAAACGAAGAGTAAGTAAATTAATAAAAAAATATACGCAGACCCAAGAAATGGAACTTCAACGTCAACGTTTTATTTGTCAAGCAAAGGCAATCAGCACTTAAAACCAGCTTTATATGATATGCAGAAGAACTTCAATATTGTTAATAAATTAAAAGATGTTTCACTGTTCCTTGTGTAGTAGGGGTAAGTCTTTTTAAAGAAATGCAGGTGACCAACAAGTAAATAATTATATAATCCTAGATACATTTCCAACCTCTCTCGACACCAGGCTTTATTAAAAGGAATCAATCCATTGCTCTGCTACCGTTACACGTAGGTTATTTGATGTAATCATATTTGTAGCTTATTCTAAGCCCGATTACAAAGCCGTGGAAACAATCGTTGTATTGGAACCGATATATTGAAACTTATAAAAGGTATCAAATAGGACTTATTAATAAAAACAATATTAAAATCTGAAGCACACACTGTAAAGTACATTGACTTCAAAATGAACAGCTAGGTCCCTTTTGAGTTATCTACAAACAGAAAATTTGTAAAAGGTGGATACAACTCAAACATACTTTACCATATGTATCTTATTGAGCTCTACGTTACGTCAGTGTGCCAAGATATTGAACGTCTTTGAAAATATATTGTTAAGTAAAGAAAAAAAATGCTTTTGATTTTTGTGAAAAATTCACTCTAAATTATAATTTCAAAAGGAAATTAGGTGAAAAGGATATATAATATCCCTTTTTAAACAAAAGTTTAGTTTGTAGAATCAAACACTGACAAAAATACTACGTAAGGGACATTTACAAGTATCTGTAATTATGCAGATTTACATTGACACCATTTTTTTTAACATTTCAATCAAATGCAGGTAAGTTAATACATATAGCACATATGTAAATAAAATACTAGTATTTTTGATACAGTTGACAGACACAAGCGACTCACAATAGAATAAACAAATATCATGCATTTATCGCCAATTTCTTTCCAATCACGATCAAGGAAACAAACTTTTAAATATATAAATAATTATATATATCTAAACATATATTTATATACATAATTCTTTCGAAATTTTGAAAATGTTTATACTATATTTAACAAGTATTTGAACGAATACAAAGTTAGTTTTCCCCATTTCAAAGTAAAGTTATTTAAAAGTGTATACCCTAAATTTCCAATCGTAGTTTTTCTTTGATATTTTCATCATTGGGCCTTCTTCACCACCTGTCTGTAAGGAGGCAAAATGAATTACATTTCTGCTCGAAAAGATTCTAGATTAGGTGTATAAGAACATGTTCTACTAACAGCTTCCACATCAATAGCATAATTATATTACGTTTTGAAGAAAAATTGTATATTAAAAGAAAAGGAGGATAATTAAATCAATCTACATAACTTAAAAAATTATATAATAAAATTAAAGAAAAATATTCTCATAAATTCAAAATAAATCGCACAAAACATTTGACAAAGTTACCAGTTATTTTTAACAGTGGATTACCTTATCTTTTTTGTCTTGACGAGCGTAAGGGAAACAAGGAATTACAGCTGTAACCCGAGATGCTGATGCAATTTTGCAGGCGTTTATCATGATCAACAGCTCCATTAGATTATCATTTATTTCGCCTGATCCAGACTGAACTATGTAGACATCTTCGCCTCGAACAGACTCTCCGATTTCAACACTTTTATATATAAAAAAAAAACAATAAAGATGTATTATGTTTAGGTAGGAAGTAGTGCACTCAGTATGAGAAAAAAATATCAGACAGGAAAATATTTTTCTTTACTTTTTAATTAAAAACTATAAATAAATTACACATATATAAGGCTTTTAAAGTTTTTAAGAATTTATCCAAAAGTATCGGAAACATTATTTTAACTTTTCCTTATTAATCCGAATTATAATACCGAACGCCTCTTAGATTCAAGTTCAGTTAATTTTTGCTTTTTGACCAATTATGCCAAAATTAAAAAATTGAATAGCACTCCCCTTCAACAAATTAAATCCGTTAATCTCAACATCGGTTGAGACAGACAAGTTTTGAGGCAGTATGATTGGTAGCACGTAAAGAAAGCCAAAAAGAAAACATTTTAACATACTTTAGTATTTTAGTGCGTAGTAATTCTAGACCTGTTATTTCATATTTTGAGTAAAACTGGTTATTGCAAATAATTGAACTTAATATTTTCAAAGTCTTTTAAAATCATGGACGCAAGCAAATTACAAACTATGAAGCAACGCTGGCATATGCATATATATTCAGTTTAGCAAAAGGCCAGTTACAACGGTTGTAAGTGATCATCAAAAGAATATGGATGATAAAGGGATGATGAAAAGCGAATAATATTTTTATAAACAAAATAGATCTATCTAATAATTTTGAAAAAACACTAACGCGCAGCACAACTTGGACAACTTAAATACGAATAGGAAGAGTTTATCCTTCCATAAATCACGTGGTAATAGCCGACCACTATGCAAACAGCTGATTGTTAAAATAAATTGCAAAAAAATTCACAGATTCGGCGAAACAAATGTTTAAACCTTAGACTATGGTATAATGTTTTCAAATACGAAATACAAAATACAGGTGCCAAGTTTTTGTTTTATTACATAAAAACAAATTAAACAAATTAAATTAAATTCTATGTATATATACATACGAATTATATCCACACATTAGAAAGCATGTATACTTGACAACATACTGGTGTATGCCGCCGATATTGAATTATTGTATCTGTATGTGAGAAATCAACATGAACTCTCGGCAAAAAAAAACAAGTTTTCAACTTGTTTGTGAACTACTTTATCTCATGTTCTTTAATGAACTGTTTGGGGAATGATTAAGTACAAAAAACGTGACAGCTACAATATAACATGAACATGTCCTAACCTTACATTTTTAGACCATTTTTGATCACATGGAAAACGCACATTTTGCATACAATTACTGAGAGAATATGTAATTTTATATTAAACTAAACATTCTTTGTTCTTGAAGTAATGTCTGCAAAGCTTTTTCTTATTTAATCAATAGGGCTTACTTCGGGAAACAAATTATGTCACATTTTTCTGTATTCACCTTAACACTTATCCCTACATACGATAAAAACAATGTTAACCACCATAAAGCCCATATACATTTTAAAATAATGCCAAATAATGAGTAACATAAATTTACTTACCATGTTTCTAAATTACTAAACTTCTTTGTAACGACTTTTCCTAAGTCAATACCCAATCTGTCGACTATTCTCTGTGCCAAGTCTGGATGCGAAGTTCCCGAAAACACTTTTATATTTGGCATTCTGGAGTGCAATAAATTTCTTGTACCAGCTTGTTTCTCCAAATTGTCGCGGATTAAACTTTTAGCGCGTATAGGATTAGCAGATCGAACTGGCATCACACAATCTGTGAGTAGAAGTTTTTATTATTTTTCCCTTTGATTTTTCATTCAGTGATCAATTTTACACAATATTTTTTTTTTTGTTTAATGTACATGTGTGAGACACCCACCAACCATCAAACAAGGAAACTCGGCGTTGTTGCTTTTACTTGCCGGAATACCACACTAACATAATTAAACGCAAATAGTCTATTCGAACTTGAATTCATATTCACTTTGCTGATGTGCAAAATCGATGGAAAGGAGAACAGAGCGAGAGAGACATGAAAATCTGCAGTCGACTGAGAGTAGAATATAAAGCTAAAACAGCTTGTTTGCTTGAGAGAGAAATGAGTGGAACTGTTTGAGTAGTTGAAGCAGGTTAACGTATGGCATGTGTTTAGTAATCTTTTGTTGGAGTGTTGTAAATAAAAGCATTACCATCTAATATTGAATTCAACATTCTTTATTGATTCATGGTTAATTTGACGCAAAACATGACTACTCATTTGGAAACAGATGTATTTCCTTTTTCATTTATTGCATACATACGTGTTTTTGTATGTTTGTTCGTGTAAATGGAATATGTACCTTTTTAAAAATATATATTGCTCTACTTTACAACAAGATACGATAAGAGCTAAACATTGTATCGAGTAAATTTTCTTCTTATCAATATCTTAAACATGTAATTGAATTGAAGACATACTGAATGTTCAATAACTAATTTAATTAAAGATTTAAATGCTTTGTAAAATTACCATTTTCTTAGATCTGGCAGTTCTACTCTTGAGTGTTTTATATTTGAAATATATTTTTCTGATAACAATAATCATAATGACTCTCTTTAAATAAATTAGCTCAACTGAGAAACAATCATGCGCATTGTATACAATTTTCTTTTATTTTAACTTTAATCACTTCTCTTGGCTTCTTAAAAATGCTTACCCATTAAAAAACTTTAAAACAAATAACATGAAAATATAAGTTTAAATAACCCACATATGTTTTGTTAATTTTATATAGAAATATATATCTCCTCCAATGCATGAAAAACTTCCAAAATGTGATATCCGCGAATAAGCATGATCAGCATTCTCGCAAAAACGCAGACCACGTGCGCTTAAAATAAGCCGATAAAAACATGACAAACATTTTGAAATGGCTCATACAAAAAGACATATGTATGCACATAATCAGGATGAAACCTCTTTGAATTTGAAATAATTGCAGTTTTTAGTATGCTTGTATTGACTTTAAAATGATATAACTTATTCTCTAGCAAACTTACAGAAATGAACAATAAATTAAGAAGTCACCAGGAAAGAAGAGATACTTTTAAAAGCACGGTTTAAAATAAACTAAATTTAAGAGTTCAATCCATTTCATAGGGAACCGCTTTTTCAGAACGATCCTATCGACATGTGAAAATACCTACCACTATATGTAAGTTTGTATGTATAATCGCATACAATAGATACAAATAAAGAAATGCATTACAAATGTGTATATTTTGCCTGTACAAATACATACATATGTATGCGTAAACAATTTTTTCACCAATATTATTTATTTGTGCCTTTGAGATAACCCCTGGTTTTATTATTTGTCCTTTTGTGGAATGCACAATTCATATATGTGGTTATCTTGATTCGAGCCTAATAACCTAAAAAATTATACCTATGTACGTACGTTTGTAACATTTAAAAGTACTTGTTGTGGTACAATTTGCCTATTATTCAGAAATCGATTTATTATATATATATATATATATATATATATATATATATATATATATATATATATATATACTAGTAAAAAGTTCCTTTTTACATCCTCTCATAGGTTAAATGCAATGTGTTCGTTGACCTTAAATAAAATCGTCTATTTTTTTAAGTTAAGAGAATATGGACGCAACTACGGCATTTTTATTTAAAAATATGAAATTACATGTATTCAAATTTGAATGCGGAAAACGTTATGTTGTGTAAAATTTACCAGTTGTAAACGGTCCATATATAAGACAATTGTGTGGATGCCGCATGATGCGTTTTTTTTCTTTTTTTTTTTTTGAGCAGTTCGGATATTGGGGCATTGCAAACAAACAAACTATGTATAATTAGATGTAAAGTAGAATTATAAATTTTTGAACATTTTCATGACATATATTATGCATTCCATACATGTTCTCTTAACTTCAATTGTTTCCTTACACATCTTTTCACTGATGATTATATTGTATAATAAATATTATTATTATATTTATTTATATAGTCGTTATAAAAGCGATATAAAATTGCTTTAAAATTTGATTTCTCGTTGTTTTGAGACACGGTTTCCGAATAACTTCTTTGAAGCGATTGCATTCCATATAGGATATCGTATATAAACAAAATAGAAGGACTGCTTTAAATTATTTTGCCAAAAAGTTATCACCTTTTCTAGGAGAAATAACAGCTTATAACTCATACGGTTTGTTTTAAGTAGACTTCTAAATACACATAAAATAGTCAACAGCATCATCAAATTAGGAAAAACAGAAATGTACTTAACAAATATTTACTGCTCTTATCTCAATAATATAATAATTGATACAAAGGTCAATGTAGAACATGTATTAATATATATAAATGTTTTAATTGTTTTTATGGGCAATAATAATGATCTAGAATGGTTAAATTTAACATTGGTATAATTTCCAGTGACAACTCTATGACGTGTTGACTTCGTCCATTTAGCCGATAAAGAAACCATAAGCAATGACAAAAAAGTGACAGTTATACTAGGCCACTCTTTCAAAGTGAGAAGACATTTACATTTCTAGAAAGAGACAGTTGGAAAACAATTTTTGCGAAATTTTAAGATTTGGGCTCTAGAATTATAATTTTATTGCTTTTTATAAGATTCAGAAGTAGGTATATTAATGTAAACACACGTTTCTATTAAAATATTACTTTAAAGATATTAAGAACTTTAAAAAATAACTGGTCCATCAAAAAACAAGATATGCAGTTTGACGTTTCGTGCAGCAGTAAAAAATATGTGAATAAATAAATGAACGCAGCTCCTTTAAAGTTTTCCTGCCTCTTCGGCAAATAAAATTTAGATTCACATTTTAAAAAAGAAACTTTAACGACAATTCATAGATTTGATTTAACAATTATTATACTATAGGAAACCTACCCAAAAACTATTAGAATGGCTGATATGGCAGTATCCCGCATCAAAAGGGAATTCAAGGAAGTAATGAGGAGTGATGAGGTAAGTAGAGTATATTTCATAGATGTTAATAATATGTTTATGATTTCTATCTTCAATAAAAACTTAATGTGCGTTAAAGGCGGCTTTATGCTTTTTCTGCCTTAACCTTAAAGTCCCAAACTAGCACATATGAACCAATTTTTACCCTGAAGTCTAAGATTTACGTAAACCTAACATAATCGTATATATTAAACAAATACTTGCCAGAGTCTTTCAGATCGCTGTATATTTTGTTTTTCGTTTCATTTGTGGATACTAAGTTACTTGCTTTGAAATTCATATTTCACTACAGTTTTTAATGTACATAGAATTGTAACAGTATGATTTTAGTGTGTGAAGTGCAACTTTCTTCGTAAATACCGCTTGACTAAAATATTATAATTCTAAAATTAGAATAATCAATACGCAAGGGAAAATACTGTTCATATTTTGTATAACAAATATGAAATATGTAGACGTTTGTTTTTTTTTTGCTTCTGCTTTAGCAGCAAATTGAATTACTCTGACTTGTTACTAGCAAGTTTTGTCGATAAGTGTTTAGAAGCATTGGTATATTTACAAGTTGAAAATTTCATCAGTGTAGTAAGCAATTTTTTTGAACTCATACGTGCAAATGTAATTTTGTACCAATAAAAATTTAATTGGATACGAGAACGTATATAAAAACCATTATTACAGATAGTTCAATGTTCTATTAAAATTGAACTTATTCACGATGATTGGACACAGTTAAAAGGAGAAATTGCGGGTCCTCCAGATACACCATATGAGGGTGGAAAATTTGTGCTTGAGATAAAAGTGCCGGAAACTTACCCTTTTAATCCGCCCAAAGTAAGATTCATTATTATGTTAAAAAGTAAAATAAATAAAATTATATATTTTAGGTAAGATTCATAACAAAAATATGGCATCCAAATATATCGTCAGTTACAGGGGCTATTTGCCTGGACATACTGAAAGATAATTGGTAAGTTGAAATGAAAAGAGTCGACATTTCGTTTTGATTATTGTTGACTATTTGCCAGACGAAAGTAATATTATTTGAAACTTAAAGGATTCACATAATTCCGATATTTTTGTTCGCTTTTTATTTAGAAATTAAGTCTTTCCCCGGTGCTATTCTGGTATCTAAGTCACTTACAATCATTTATCATCTACATCGTATACTTGAGGTATGTGTATGGAGATCTGGGCACGAATCTTGATGTACTTGAATTCAACATCTACCTACATATATCTCACGGGAACAGATTCAGATACACCTGTTGTGTATTCAATGATATTGCAATATACTAGGTATTAGCACAATAGGACTTATGAGCTTGCTAAGCCCGTCTCAAGACTTTATATTATTCATTATAGTTGACATATAAGTACAAAGTTAGCATTGCAGTGAGTATAATTATTGAACGCCTGTTTAGAGGCCTTCACGTAAGAAGACAAAATGTATCGTTAAGCTGGCAAAGTAAAATAATAAAGAAAATAATTAAGAATAGAATACAAATTATTGAATGCTAATTTTTAATTATTTTCTTTTCAAAGCGCATGTCCGGAATGCTATCTTTCATATATCACTTGCAGTAATCAATTTTGTTACTTATTGGATTCGTGGTTTTTCCGTTCTTTTTCAGGGCGGCAGCAATGACTCTTAGAACCGTCTTGTTATCACTACAAGCTTTATTAGCTGCAGCTGAACCAGATGATCCCCAAGACGCGGTAGTAGCTTCACAATACAAGGAAAATCATCCACTTTTTGAAATCACCGCAAAACATTGGACGAATGCATATGCTGGAGGTAATTATATGCAATATTTCGTACACTCTAGAGTGCAAATTTTTGATTTTGGTAAGAAAAACCTTTGTTTTCATACTTTCAAGGGCTCCACCTGTTTTAAAGTGCTGAGAATCCTCAGGCTGGCTAAATGTTTTCACATTCACTGTTCGGAGGCGGTATTTAGTTTCAGGCAAAATATAAGAAAAAATGCTGCTCGGTGGGCTTCTTATTCTTTTTTATACCACATCACATGGTGTAAAAGTACACAAGCTAAACATTTAATTCCCAATCCTTTTTATTTTAATCAGGAAGATACGTAATGAAAAAGGCAACGGTAAAAGGTCTTTGTTATAATTTCAGACCCAGTTAAATTTCCAATTGGACGGCTCGTTCAACTAAATATTCCTTATCAATGCACATTAGATACGGATTTGTTTTTAAGTGAAAACATAACGAAATATTTAACTGCACTACTTATTAAGTTGTTTTTTTTATTTTGTCCCCAAATGGTATCCGATTGTGTCAAACGTAACGAGTTTGTATGACTTCGTGTTTAGTTACAATTTTGGTGCATATATGTGTTTGTCAGTCGTTACTTGTTTCAGCGTTGGGTGATTCTGTCAATTAACTCTTTTTGCGTAAATCGATGATTGACACTCAAGCATCGAGACGGTTTAATGTTTGTTATTTGTTTCGGTTTTCGCAAAATTGTCCAAGAGGACTGAATATGATTAATAAGAACAATTGAAAACGCAGTACTTCAATAACGCTAATATATTCAATAAAACACCGACTCACATGAGATATATATTTTATCTGTTAATACACACATTTATCAAGGAATTGTATAATGCGCACATACATATAGCATATACGAGGGGCGTTCAATATATTCTCACCATCGATATGAAGGAAAATGCTAATTCAATTTAAATTGTTTTTATTTTTCAATATAATCTGCCCTAACATCAATGCATTTTTTACATCTTGAGATAAGCTTTTTTAAACCCTTAAAAAATAAATTTTCTCTTTCTCTGCAAAATACCCATTTATTATCAACTTGAGTTCTTCATCATCCGAAAATCTTTTCCTAAGAAGACATTTTTTCAAATCCGGAAGCAGGAAATAATTACTAGGGGCAAGGTCTGGACTGAGTGTTGGATTTCTTCGAAACCACAAACTCGCGCAGCAGCCTTGGAAACTCGCGCCGTGTAAACCGGAGCGTTGTCATGAAGAAGCAACACATCCGCTGTGAGTTTACCCCGTCTTTTATATTTAATTTCCTCCCGCGAATTATGCAAGTTGAAGCGTAGGATGTGGCGTTGATGGTTTCACCTTTATTATACTTGAGCATGATTCCCTTTGAATCCCAAAAAACTGTGGCCTTGAGCTTCCCGGTAGATGGAGTGACTTCGAACTTCTTCGGGGGATCTGTTCCTTTTTTATGCCACTGCATGGACTCTTGTTTGCTTTCAGGGTCATAGTGGTGAACTCATGTTTGGTCCCCAGTAACGATTCAATCCATAACACCGTCCGCTTTCTCACTACACATCTCCAAAAACTCTCTACAGCATGCGATTCTCACTTTCTCCTGAGGCGCTGTGAGCATTCGTGGCACACACCTTGCACTAACCTTTGAAAGGTTAAGATGATCATGAAGAATGGGGTGAATGGTACCAGTTGAAAGCTTGGTGATCTCTGCCATCATGTTCACCTTTATCCTTAAGAACAAGTTTCTCAACTTCTTTGATGCTTTCTCCCGTACAAGCGGCAGAGCGGGGGTCGTCTTCAATGATCTCTCTCCCTCTCTTGAACTTACTTGACCACTTTTGCACAGTTGATAATGAAGGTGCGGAACCCTGGTAAACAGCCATCATCTCTTCATGAATAGTTTTTTGACTTTTTCCTTGCTTAGTGAGAACTTTAATTACAGCGCAATGCTCAATTTTCACCATCATCGTCTCAATAACCATTATAATTCTGTTTAACTAGAGATAAAACGGGAATTAATAATCAACACATTTATATGAAATTTTACATGAATGCACTAAAATAATAGTACTACTTGATAAATAAGTCAATTTATATATATAGCCACAGTTTCACCCCGATAACGAGAATATATTGAACGCTCCTTCATAGGAGTGTGATGTTTCGTTGGGCTTCATTAAAATATAAAAAATAAAAGTACATTAAAATATTATTTGAGCATTCAAATTATTAAAATTAATAATTAACATTATATTAAAACCATTTGATCAAAGTGATATTTTAAAACTAGAATTGTTTGCACGATTTGCTTACTATACTTTTGTAGACAATTACGAATTTGAACTCCGAATTAATTATATAGTGAATAAAATGCATTGAAATTTTCTCTAATTCATTTTATATATACAGAATAAAAGATATTAAACTATCTTATTAATCTACTGATTTTATATCTAACTTTCTCACTTTTAACGAGTATATTTAGCTAATCTAGGTTGTTTATTTTTTTTTTCTAAAATCTAACCTTTGTATTTAAGAGAGAAATGGCGAATGGCATAATCTAATGCAACAACTAGCAGAGAAACTTTTCCTTGTCACAAATTAAACAAACAGATATATATAGCGTTACTCGGCTCGTCTTCTTTAATGCCTTTTCTTTATAACTCATTTTACCGAAGTTAAGTTTTTAGGATGCACCCTTTCATCGTTCATTAACAAAAGGTAGTTAAAAAACCAGAATATTGAGTTCTGAATCAACTTAATAGAAAAATTATGTATTTTAATGGGGTTTGTCTCGTTGCAGAGGATGGAAATAGGGTAGACTTTCTTGTATTAAAATTTAAGTATTCGATACAAACAGAGATGGGTCCGAAGACCTTGCATTTTAAAGACCCCTCGTCTTTAGCATTTAGGAAGCATTTATTATAATTCCAAAGCCAATTGAACTTTTATTTTTTTCACAGCTTTTTATGGCTATCTTCTCCAATACCTTATTTGTGCTTATCGGCATTGTTGATTTTTCTTCTTCTGAGCGCTAAAGATGCACCGAATATCTTTCTGGGAAATGTGAATAAAATTTTTCAGACCTATGGCAGTATTATTTGCCAGGTTCATGACGGACTCGGTGAAACCACAATTCTCGAAGCGCCATTGATTTTTTCTTTTCGAAGCATTGCTTTCTTCTCTTGGTCGTATAACAGACTACGAGTCTTGTTCGCTGCGAATACTTACTGGAAAACAGCATGAATGCATCTTCTCCAGTTGATGATTCACTACATTGTCTTTTATTTTGTAAAGTCAAACGTTTGGAATTTAATTATGATAACTCTTTTCCTGAAAATTTGTTTAGGGAACAATGAAAGTCAGAGTGTACAGAATTCGTCTGGAGACAAAATGAAAAACAACATAAGTGCAGCAAGCAGGACAAACTTTATACCATTCAAAAAAAAATAAGAGAATTGAATTACAACGTTCATGTAGAATAGGTTTGGGCCTGAAAGCATCTGTGGACAAACTGTAAAAAACGATTACAAAGATGAAAAGGGACAAGAGAAATTATCTAGTCGTTTTCTATCGGGTGAAACTTGATTTTTGTACCAATTGCAGAACTGAGCAGTCTGTCTCTGTTCCTCCTTTCACTTTAAAACTTTTTTTTTTTTTCAGGTGACGATACAGTTGCTTGAGTAACATAATAAAGCACTTTGAATATTTTCTTTCAATTAACTATGAAAAGGATAGGGCAATGTAATATTTCGCACCTTTTCTTTATTTTGGTAGATGAAATGAAGTTATAAAGTAGTTTCTTCTAATCAACATTTATTGCATTCTGTATTACGCTGTTTGCGCTTTTGTGTTAAAATTTAAGATCTTAACTTTTAATTCATAACGTTCTCTTTTTTTTTTTTAAGGTCCACACAAATTTGTTGATATTGATGCCAAAATACAACGTCTTAAAGACATGGGAATAGATGAACATGATGCACGAGCTGTCTTATCAAAAGAAAACTGGGATCTAGAAAAAGCAACCGAATATTTATTTAGATAGCTCGATAATACAAATATTTTAATACAAGTTCAACATCAATAACTCATCGGAACGTCCACAGTTCCAAAATTAGCAGGCACTTTATGAAAGAAATCCTGTTATTAATTATATATATATTTTGATTACTATAAAGCATTTTCTTTTGAATCACACAATTTTTGATGTTATTGTTGCTGGACCTGTTTATTTTTTCTATTTTGATGTAACTCTAGAATATTTGCGTGACAGTAATGTTGAAACTTAAGAATGTTATACATTTTGTTTGATCTTTCGGCTCACCCGTCAAACATTTTTAACATGAAAATCTATCGGGTAATCTGATAAAAAAAGAAAAAGACTATTGTATTGCAAATAAAATAATTTTGTGCTACCTTGGAGGGAGCAACATAAACGGAACGTATAAAAAAAATACAAAAAAGCATTTAGTTATTCGCATATTTTGAATTATGTTTTTATTTTTTAAATAAGTAAGGCGTGCATATTTTGCAGGTATACATGTTGAATCTTTAAATTCCAAAATTTTTGCCACTCAAAATTTGTAAATGATAAAATAATAAATAAAACTAATTGAATAATTTAAATCTCCTTTTGTTTTTCAGTTCATTCGATTGATTAAAACGGGATTTAAAATCATTTTAATTTAAGCTTTAAGGGATGTCTTTGCTTTAATTGTTCCCTCCACTCTGCTTCAAGTCGAATATAAGTTCCAGAAGTGGTTGCATTATTTTGAGATGAATTCACTTCGGTGTTAGCTTTTTTGGTAATTGCCGATGTAACTTGCTTTATTACTTTCTCCTCGAACTCTCTCTGGTGATCTTGATTACTCCTTGCTGATAATTCACCCGACCAATATCTTCCAGAAAGTTCCATTGTCCTAAAACAAAGTAGGGACTGTATTTATCTATCATTAATAATAAAACAGATTTCGTGTGAATGAAAATTAAAAAAAGAGTGGAATATGAGTCCAGAACCTTAGGAAATTGCGATTACATACATATGTATAAAGTGTCATAGTATTATTACAAGTTTCATATGCAACTCTCATATACACAATTAAATAAGTCGAATACAGAACAGGACACAGTATTTTAAAAAATTAAACATTTCTGATAAGCCCTGGTGAAACTGCACTAGATGCTGTCAACTATGGTTGACGTAAATAAAGATTTTGGGGAACCTTCAGATTGCATGGGCGATTTAAACTGATGCAATTAGTTGTTAGTTACCATCGTTACGTACTACCTCACATGCTAGAGGCCGCAGGCTACATTTCTGGATTGAATATATCATACCTTTCTACGAGACCACTTCTTTCTTCGCTAACATCAGAAAGAATTAGAATGATAATTAAAAATAGGATAAAGAAAAGAATTTAAATAAAAACTGAAATATCGCCGATTGCAGTCGAAAAAAAAAACTCAACCTGAATAGTTTCTTAAGAACTGGGCTCTGGTTTCTTTGTGGACTGTTACATCATCTTATAGTATGTTTATGTACATATAATAAGTAGTTAGTAATGTTTTTCCAACATTTGCAACTAGAAGTGAATGCAAGCAATTTCTTCAAATTCATTAGAATTTTATCAAAAGTCGTAATATTATATGTATCAAATGAAAGGTATGTATCTAATATAAATAAATAATAATAATTTTCATTTCAAAAACAAACATAAAATAATCCAGTCGTTAAATTATTAGGTGACTTCAAAATTACACTCTACAAAACATTTGCAATTGTAATTGGCGTAGTCAAAGGGGTCTCCTTTCTTGTGGACCGGGCAAACGACGCTGAGATTCCACTCACCGGGCATGCTTTTCTCCGACCATATCTTACAGATGAGCTGGTGCATGCGACCAACCAACTCATCTCCAGCTTCTTTGAATAGTTCTGCTGGCAGTCCGTCCACACCAACAGCTTTATTCGACTTCAGCTTGGATATTGCTATCTTCATCTGGTCTAAGTCGGGGGGACGGAATTCTTCTGCTTAACAGCGGAATTGGAACTGTCATCGTCGTTAAGGAGTCTACAGAAAAGATCCTTCCAGATTCTCAGCAACTCACTGCAAGACCACTGCGTAAGTTTTTCCATTTTTACTATTGTTCAGGGATTTTTCTCATTATAGTGGAAAACAGCATTTATCCAGCCCGTCCCAAAAAAGGGCGAATGTCATAACCCACCTCTTACCGACCTATAGCACTTACGTCCCCACTTTCTAAGATAATAAAAAAACTCTGATAAACTATCAGCTAATGAAATACTGACCGGCAGTACGACTTCCGCAGCAACAGGTCCACTGGTGATATGATAACATATCTTACCAAAAAGTGGAACCTATCTTTGCAGGAGAAAGGAGAAAGGGAGATCGTTGCGTTTGATACTTTAAACTATGTTAATTAGTATATTGTATACTAAAGTGTATTCACCATACTTTTTCTTTTTCTTCTGCTCATTTTTATTAATAATCTCTTATCTGCCACTTCTAATCCAATCCAATCTTTCATCGATGATAGTACCCTCAGTTTTTTATATTTATTCTCTTGCTCACATCTCACACCTTGGAAAGGCAGCGTATGTAAAATAGGCAAAATATAGAGTGGAATTTAATGCTTTCAAAAACCAATGCTGTCTACTGTCACTTAAGCGTACTCAAAACAACCTCCCGTTACCTACGAATGGTTCTTACACTGTTGAATTCAAATGACTTTCCATTCTCAATCACATATTTGAGATTACCAAATAACGTAAAGATGCAAGAAATTGTTCACCCCTCTTGATCTGACTACAATATACAAGGCCAAAGCTTGACTATTACGACACCAATCCAGTTGCTCTCAAGTCCTCTCTAGATCGCCAGAAGTCTCATCACGAACGTCGCGTAAGCAAAAAAAAAAACGATATCGACAAAACGACCGAGTGAGCGATAGACTTTATAGGTAATATACATACATATTGCGAAGTCAATCTCGCTATTTCCAGAAAAAGTGTTCAAATGAATTCAGCAGTTACGTTCCTCCTCCCACTTATAAAAAATGCCCATCAGTTAACTCTTAAGCACAACTCCCTTTAGTTCTTCTCGGACCTACTGTAAAGTTTAAGGGCTTGTACTTTAACCGTAGCTCACGCATATGGAGTGATCTTATCAGCTTAAGTTTTCCCTCTTCTTACAATCTGTTGGCATTTTAAATCAAGGTGAAATAACGGAAGCTGTTATTATTTTGTGATTTGTGTTCTTGTAGCTATTGATTGTAGTGTAGAACTTTTTTTGATGCATAGTGGGAGTTAGTAATTCTTTAAGGATATGGCATCTTGAAACGTACGGATCACTATGCCCTTACCACTTACACGTCTAATTTTTTGTCATTCGTTAATCGGTAAGTCCGTGTCGAATTCTTGAATGTATGTATGTTTTGAATTTTTTTATTTGTGTACAGAAATTCATAGTTGAGAAGTTTGGGTAAAATTCTCTCTTTCAGAGAGTAACTGTGCCAGAATTGGTGGATAGACTTTTCGTAGAAATTCGCAGAGTTAACGAAACGTCAAAAAATTATTGTATTGTCAATGTTAGGTTCAACCAGTGTGTTTAAAATAATTTTGCTGGGGAGAAGAATGAAACTATTTTTAAAAACCGACCTTTTTGAAGTAACTAAGACTTGGATGTGTGAATTGTTATTAAGTGATTCAGATGAAACCGACATTCGCAATTTGAAACCATTTGTCGAAAATATATGGGAAAATGAACGGAATTGTATTGTAAACTATGTGGAAAATATTGTTCCACGATACTTATTTTAAGAACTACTTAAAGGTTACTACCTCCTAGGTGATTCTGCATATCCGTGTTCCAATCGACTTATAACTCTATACAGAGACAATTAACATTTAACAACCCCATAAAATAAATTTCAATATTAAACTAAGCTGTTGCCGTGTAGCATTCCTTTAGGATTCATAAGCAACGACTCTGACAGTTGTATTATTGCAAGTTCTTCTTCTTTTTCTTCTTCTTGTGGCGCTACAGCCCTGAACCTGGGCTTCAACCAACATGCCTCTCCAGCCAGTACAGTCTTTCGCTAGCTGCCTCCAGTTGCGCACTCTAAGTTGCTTAAAGTCCTTTTCCACTTGTGTGCTCCATCTTAGGCTAGACCGTCCTCTGTTGCGTTATCCCAATGGCTCTGATTCGAAGCCCGAAAAGGGCCGGACAAGTGGTGTCCATACGCTCTTCATGGCCTAGCCATCTTAAGCGTTGTATCCAAAGACACTTGACCAGGCGCATGTCGCTGTACAGCCCATAGAGCTCACTATTGTATCTTCTCTTCCAGATATCATCAACGCAAACAGGTCCAAAAATCTCACGAAAAACTTTTCTCTCGAAAAGACTTAGGGCTTCCTCATCCGCTTTTAGTAACGTCCATGTTTCTGCACCATAAAGTAGGACTGGGATGATCAAGCTGTTATATAAAGCGATCTTAGTCCTTCGAGAGAGGGCTTTATTACTCAATTGCCTCTTGAGCCCAAAGAAACAGAGTGATTTTGAGTTTGATTTCGGTACTGATGTTGTCGTCCCTATTTACAGCGGAATCGATATAGACGAAGTCCTTGACTACCTCGAAGTTTCTGTTGCCGTGACGTGGTCTCTATGCACACTGTCATAGAGACGAGCTATACACTGTGAATAGGCGGTGAGTGTCGATGTGCACTTCTTGGGTCTTTTCCAGGATCTGCCGTAGTGTGAAGATCTGGTCTATTGTAAACTTCCCTGGTCTGAAACCACACTGATAGGGACCTATCAGGTCATGGACAAACGGTTTCAGACGCTCACACAATACGGCAGAGACGATCTTGTATGCGATCCTGAGGAGACTAATCCCTCGGTAATTGGCGCTGTCATAGGGGTATCCTTTCTTGTAAACCGGGCAAACGACGCTGAAATTCCACTCACCGGGCATGCTTTCCTGCGACCATATCTTACAGATAAGCTGGTGCATGCGACCAACCAGGTCAGCTCCAGCTGCTTTAAATAGTTCTGCGGACAGTCCGTCCGCTCCAGCAGCTTTGTTCGACTTCAGGTTTGATATTGCTATCTTCACCTCGTTAAGAAGTCTGCAGAAATGATCCTTTCATGTTCTCAGCACAGACTGCGACTCTACAACGAGTTGTCAATTTTAGTCCCGGCAGGCCTTGGGTCGAGCTTTGTATCCTCCGGATAGCTGTTTTACCTTTCGGTAAAAATTTCGGACTGCATTCCTGCATAACACCTTTCCATTTCCTCGACCGCGCGCTTCTCATGCTCCTTCTTTTTTCTTCCGAGAAGCCGGTGCTCTTCCCTTCTTTTCTGTTCGTAGAGCTCACGAACAGCACTCGTTGTTCGATGCAGCGTTGCCTTATAGGCGTCTTGTTTGGCTGCATGTGCATGCCTGCACTTGTCGTCAAACCATGGGTTCCTTCTGGGTGGTGACGTGAAAACCAGCACATCAGTGGCATCTTCTTTGATGGCTTCTTGACAACGTTTCCAGTCTTCTTCTATGTTTAGTGCAAACAGCGCCGATCGACTGCGATCGACTGCGATTGTAGCTTTCCGACGTCAAACCGTTTTGCTCTATCTCGACTCCGTTGCTCTCTCGATATTCGGGTTCTTACCTTGGCTACAACAAGCTGATGATCCGAAGCGATGTTTGCACCTCGGAAGGTTCGGACATCGAGAATACTGGAGGAATGTCTGACGTCGATCGCAACGTGATCAACTTGATTGACGGTGGATGGATCAAGGGATCGCCAGATCCCTTTGTGGATGTTCAGGTGTGGGAACCGCGTGCTAGCCACAGAGAGGTTCCGCCCCGAGCAAAGTCCAACAGTCTGAGTCCGTTTCCGGATGTGTTGTCGTGCAGGTTGTGTTTACCGATGACTCCAGCAAAGATGTCCTCTTTTCCTCTTGGTGTCGTAGCTGGGGCATCGATCGTATGTTCTTTCTAGGAGATCATAGAAGTCATCCTTGGTGTTGTCATCCTTCTCCTCTGTCGGGGCATGAGCGCAAATCACGGGGTCGTAGCTCAAGACTTTTTGCCTAAGTCTGACTCGAACAACAAATCCGCATCTGTCTTCAGCGCTGTCTTTTCTCTCTATAGCAATCGCTGTAGTAGATATCGCAGTCCTTCATCGTTTTTTTGCAGGGCCCGTTCCATCGCACTTCCTGGATGGCTGTAATGTCTGCTTTGTAGCAGTTAAGGGCCTCCGCAAGTTGTTCGGCTGCACGTGATCTGTTAAGCGACCTTACATTTCACGTGCAGAACCGAAAATCATTGTCCTTATAACGCTTGCCGGGTTCGTCGAGGCAATTCAGAACTATTAAGTTTAACGTGGTGAGGAAATTACCGTCACGCAAAAACCACAGACCTCCGGGCAGAGAGGTTCGCTGCATACATTTGTTTACCACACAACGGATGTAATGATGGCTATCCAGGGGGAGCCGCGAGGAGGCTGTATGTCAACTTGACCTGTGCACTAACGAAAATAGTTTTGGCAGCTCGCCTTATTGAGCGCAATCAACAACGTTACCTCGCATGGACAAGCCCACGTCCCCTCCTGTTATAATAGTGCTTGGTATATTACCAAGCTCAAACCAGAAATAATCTATATCGGTGTATTTAGATTAATTAAAGAGAGACTGGCGGATATTTACAATAATAAGGTGTATGAAACCGTAACAGTTAAAGAATACGAGCACGTTATTAAAAATTGTCAAATTTATGTTAGGAAGATAAAATCTTACAAAAATCTCTCTAAGCAATTTGAAAGAATAAAGATTAAACAACTTTAAATTTCCTTTCTACGATTCTAACCTTAACATGTTTCTAAAAAAAATTTAAAATAATATTCTCTGATCAAATCCTGATCTGATCCCCACCGCTCACTAATCACTAGAAAAATAGAATTTTTATTGCTTGACTTTGATGCAGTGTCCTTATATTCTTTATTCATAACATGGAGGTTTATTAAGAACAATGATAATTAACTTAAAATTTGGTATCCATACTCGGTATACAACTTTCATATACATTGTTGCAAGGACCTTCGTGCAGTGTAGACGTGTTTCAGTCATAGTACAATAAAAAACACAATTAATATATCCTTAATAAATTCAAACACCCGTGAAACCAAGTGAGGCACTAGCTTAGTGAGGGAGGTGCCTGTTCGGTAATACGGTACCCCTGGTTCAAATCCCGCGAAAACCTTTCTTCTTTTTTTATTATTTTCTTATAAAAGACACATAGTGTGATAGCAATGAACAGTGAAGAGCGACCCGCGCTCGAAAAATCGGGTGATTTCAAGACACCGTTGCCGTATAGATCTGATGATCTAAGTGACGTAAGCAGTGTACGCTCAGAGAGCCCAGCCAGCAAACTCAATGAGACAAAGAAGAGGAGGAGGAGGATGCAAATGCAACCGACACCGATCAAGCGACGAACAACAACAACAACTGCATCATCTGATGAAGAAGCGGCCTCAAGCAAGGCGACGACCATCCGAGCAACATCCACTTGGAAAAGCTCCAAACCAACACCAACAACAGCAATGAAAGCGGACAAAGATATTGAAACCCTTCAATACCAATCTGAAGGTAACGAAGGGCGTTACACGAGGGGTAACAACTCCTTCCATCTCCTTGCCTCCTCTGACACTGAGGACAGGGCGGAGGACATAAAAGAGCTGGAAGAGAGTACAAAGAGGCGTGATGAGCTCACTGCGCACATTGAACACCTCAAAGCGAAAATCGCAGCTGATGAGGCCGCCGAAGAAAAAAAACGGAAGCAAAAACAACTGCAGCAACATCAAATGAAACAACAGCAGCAACAAACACAAAAACAGCAGCAGGGCCAGCCCCAGGCGGAGCTGCCTTCTACTTCTAAAGCAGCTCAAAAACTGCAGAAGCAACAACATCTCCAGCAGCAAAAGCAACAGCAACAACCACCAAAGCAGCAGAGACAGCAGCAACATCAGTTACAGCAGCAACATCAGAGACAGCAGCAACATCAGAGACAGCAGCAACATCAGAGACAGCAGCAACATCAGAGACAGCAGCAACATCACCCATCACAGCAGGAACAACGACAGCAACAGAGATCCACAGAGAAGAAGGAGAGGTGCCCTCCTATAAACATCTTTGGACTAGAAACGAAGGACATTGTCAAAACATGTAAGTTGGCCACAAGTAGTCCTTTTTATATTAAATATAAGGATATGAATAGAATGTCGGTTCACTGTAGCTCAGTAACCGATTTTAAAAGTGTTAAAGAGTCCTTAGCGCCGGCAGGGGCTCGTTTTTACACATACACCCCAGAAGGTGAAAAAGTGCGTAATATGCTCCTCAAGGGGGTTGATCCTTCTACTGACCCGCAGGAGATCCTCAAGGAGCTGCGCGCACACAATAGCGACGAGGTCCACTTCGTAGGAGTAAAGCCCTTCAACACTGCGGCTACGAGGAAGAATAAGGAGGTTAAACTTCCATTCTTTCTGGTTCAGCTCTCCCATGGCAGCAAAATCGAGAGCCTAAGGAAAATTCGATCCGTAGGCTCTCTAGCTGTTAAATGGGAAACATTTAGAAAGTCGGACCACGTACTTCAATGTGCGCAGTGTCGGATGCTGGGACATACAAGGGACAACTGCAATATGCAGTACAGATGTTCCAGATGTACTGAGTCCCACCAGAAAGGGAAATGCAGTCTAGGCGAAGAAGAAGTTACAGACATCCCGCTACTTATCGGGGTTGTCCTCGCATACGAGAGCTCCGGCAAAGAGTAAAGGCTACAAGGAACGCAAAAACGGTAGAAGCCAGGCCAGTGGCCCAGGCTGCAACTACCGCTGTTACGCCGACTATCACCTACGCTCAAATAGCATCAGGCAGAAAACCGGCAGAACAGACAGTGCCAGTGAGTGTTTAGCGAGCCAAATGCGCAACAGATATAATGGTTACACGCGCAGCAGGACCCCTTAAGATCCTAGCAGTGAATGTCAATTCGCTGATAAGGATCGATCGACAAATACAGCTTTTTCACTTCTTGCAAACCCATAATCCTGACGTGCTGATGGTTTGCGAAACCAAGCTAAACCAGACGCGCAACCTCAGGTACAAAAATTACCAAGTAATAAGAAGAGACCGGCCTAATTCCTCTCGAGGGGGTGGGGTCGCCCTCTTAATAAAAAATAACATAAATCATAAGATCGTATACAGCAATGTTGTGCGAAGGTTTAGTGTGCTGGAGGCTTGTATCGCGAGCATTCCTCTCCAAGGTGGAAAGCGGTTATTCGTGATTGCAGTCTACGCGGCAGACACTCGAAACTCAATTTTCATATCTGAGCTCGAGGCTCTCTTCACTAGCCTTCGCTTAAACCTGGAGGAAAACTTTTTCGCTATTGCTGGTGATTTAAACGCAAAGCACGGCGAATGGGGTAACAGAATTCCAAACGAGAGGGGAAACGCTCTCCTAGAGTGGATAGAGCAGAATGGTATCGAGTTCAGGCTTGACTTACTTGCAACTGACAAACCATCTTTTCCACGAAGTGGGTCGTATTTGGATGTGATGCTCATAGACAAGCGAATCACAATTTTGAACGTGGATCGACGCACAAGGAACTGTTTAACCGCTGTCGAGTACGACAGTGATTACTGTGGTCTTGCCGCGGCTATTCAGCTCCTGAGCGAGCTGGAGGAACTGGAGAGATATGTCCATACGTATCCTTACAACTATAACAAGGCACGTTGGTCACGTTTCTCCAGAGTCTTAAAAAAAGAACTACGTTCGAATGCAATCTTTCCACCAACGAACAGAAATTTGACAAACGAAGAGGTTGACAGGTACTTAATACAAATGGACGAGACCATTAAACGAACAATGAAAAAGACTATTCCTACGCTGACACCTGTAGCTCGTTGCCACAAGTATGTCCTACTTGAAGTTAATTAAAAGGCGAGGAGTCGATTTATGTATACAATATTTTATTTGGATAAGTTATCATCGGCGATTTCAATGTAAGTATTGATCAGTGTCACTATCCCACTGCTAGTTATGATCCGTGTGACTTTCTAATTGCGAGTGTGTTTTGTGTGACCCAACCCATTCCTTTTATTGCTCCGTAGGCACATGCCCACGTTGCATCCCTCGGCGTTGGTGGGATGCGAAAGATATCCTCTTGTGCGTCGCGGGCACCGTTGGGTTCGTTGGGTTGTTTACCCAACGACGTACGGACCGCGATCGCAGATGTTATTTTGCGTGGAAGGATATCCTCGCGTGGGTTATGTGCCGTTGGGTTAGGTCACGTACCGCGATGTGCTGCTGAGTGTGCCGTTGCGTAGTCCGTTTAGTATGCTCAGCTGCACTGGTTGGCCGGACCGTTGGTGTGGTTGTCCGCCACAAGTACTCCCCCTCCAGTGACTGCGTCACGGATTTAGTTGGAAGCGCACTTGTTTCCTTGATGCCCTAGAATACGTTCTAAGTGCTTCGCTTCTGGTATTGGTTGCAGTGGATGTTGATGATGATGTTAATGTGGATGGTTGTGGTAGGCTGGATGGGCTATTGCTGCGTGGATGCTGTCGATCTTCTTCAATTGTAGTGGATGATGGTGATGTGATGAGGTTGATGCGGGAATATGCGTCTGCTACAACGTTGTCTTCACCAGAAACAAACTGAATTCCTGTCGAGAATCGGGCAATTTCCTCTAGTTGCCGGGCTACACGATTACAGGCGTGATCTGATTTCTGGTCGAATGCATATATCAACGGCTTGTGGTCTGTGAGGATAATGAGTTCGCGGCCTTCGATAAGGTGACGAAAATGCCTTACCGCTCTGTATATGGCTAAGAGCTCTCGGTCGTACACCTTGTATCGCGATTCTCTCGAAGTTAGTTTCTGGGAGAAGAAACCAAGAGGCTGGATCTTGTCGCCGATGCGCTGGTCTAGTGCGGCTCCAATTGCTGAATCTGATGCGTCACATCGGAGGATTAAGGGAACACCTGAACGTGGATGGGCTAGTTGCACTGCATCCCTCAGTTTGTTTTTGCATTGGTTGAATGCTTCCTCTGCTTCAGGTGTCCACTGGATTGGCTTTTTGTCTCCTTTCTTAGCTCCGATTGTCAGGTTTACCAGCGGAGTTTGTGACGTGGACGCACCAGGCATACAGCTACGGTAGAAGTTCCAGGCTCCTAGAAACTTCCGCAGTTTGTCCATCGTTGCTGGCTTAACATAATTGGTCAAGGCCTCAACCCGGTCCGTGGGAGGCTTTATCCCAGCTTTGTTGACGGTGTATCCTAAGTATCGCACTTCCGGGTGTCCGAAGCAACACTTGGATACGTTGATGGTTAGTCCAAACTGCTGAAGTCTCTCGAAGACGATGCGCAAGTGTTGGCGATGCATCTCTTCGTTTGGCGACGCGATGATGATGTCGTCAATGTAGCAGAAGCAGAATTCAAGTCCTCTCAGCACTGTGTCCATAAATCGTTGCATCGTCTGCGCTGCGTTGCACAATCCAAATGTCATCACGTTGAATTCGAAGAGGCCGAATGGTGTAATGACGGCTGTCTTGGATCGGTCTTCTGGGGCGAGTGGTATCTGGTTATACGCTCTCTGCAAGTCCAGTGTGGTGAAGATGGTGCAGCCGGTGAGTTGATGGCTGAAGTCTCGAAGATGTGGTATGGGATACCTGTCGGGAACGGTGATTTTGTTGAGGCGACGGTAGTCACCGCACGGTCTCCATCCACCAGATTTCTTCTGCACCATTTGCAGGGGAGATGCCCACTCGCTGTTTGATGGCTTGCAAATTCCCAGTCGGACCATGTTGTCAAATTCGTCCTTCGCTGCTTTGAGTTTATCGCCGGCTAACCGACGAGCTCTTTCCGCAACTGGATGTCCTCTGACAACAACGTGATGTTGGACGTGATGATCTGCAACGCATTTGTTGTCGTCGCGCGTGATGTCAACGAAGTCCTTCAGTATGTCGGCGAAGAGATTGGTTTCATCGATCGTTTTCAGCGATGGTTGGGAGCTGCTGACTACGCTGCCGCAAACGCTTAATTTGGTGATGTTATCACTAAGCGTTCGGCGTTTTAAGCGTATCGTCAAGTCGAAGTGATCGATGAAATCCGCTCCTATGATCGGCTGTTGAACATCGGCTATGATGAAAGTCCAACGAAACTCGCGTCGAAGTCCCAGATCGAGTACCATAGTTCTTGTACCATATGTTGGCATTGCAGTACCATTGGCAGCGTAAAGTTGACGCGATGTAGTTGTCGGGTTTTCGGCAAATTTTTTCGGTAGGACAGAAATATCGGCGCCGGTGTCAACTAGGTAAGATGCGCCGCTGATTCTGTCCTTTATTTGTAGGCGGTGACAGTTGTAGGTGCCGTGAGCGACCGCCTTTATGCTCAGCGGCGATCCTAGTTTTCCGAATGTTTCGGACAACCGGCACGACAATTACGCGCCTCATCGCCAAACTTCTGGTGGTAGTAGCACAACCCATTCTTGTTAGTCTGGGTGAGTCTGGACCTACTTTTCGATCTGGTTCGGGATGTTGATCTTCTTCGTGAGGTCGATCGCTGGTTTCGTGGACTCTCCATCTTCAATTGATGGATCTCCTGACGTAGAAATTGAATAGACTTCCTGATGTCGTCCAACGTTGAATCGGCTTGTCTATTGATGACTTGGATGTCCTGTGTGGGCTGCAAAGTGGTCGAAACAGGGCACAGCTGTGCGTTGGACATGTCGAAGATTTTGTCGGCGACTTCGACTAGCTTATCCAAGTCTTCTTGTCCTGTTGCCAGCAATACTGAGCGCATGTTTTCGGGCAGTCTATCGAAGAACAATGTTCTCATGATAGACGTATCACAGCGACCGCCAGCAAGATGCCTCATGTGCGCCAAGATGTCCGATGGTTTTCTGCCAGTCATATCTTCGCCCCGAAGCATTCGTCGTAACTGCGACTCTGGTGATGGAGCGAAATGGTGGATGAGTCGCTCTTTGAGTGTGACGAATTTGTTGGCTGATGGTGGATTATTTGCTAGGTCTTCTACGGCTTTTAAGGCGTCGCCTTCAAGACAAACTAGCAAATTGGCGTACCGTTCTTCGTCGTTGACCACACCTCCAAGTTTGAACGCCAATTCCACTTGAGTCAGCCACAGCTGAGGATACTCCGGGTTGAATTTCGGCAAGTTCGCACGTTGGAGACTATGCTGCGACGGTTGACTGTTCGGTAGTAACGGAGCTGGATGTTGTACGTTTGCTCCAGAACCTGACGAAGATTGCGCTTTGAAGTCAAGCTTGAGCGACTCGATTGCTTCATTTGCCGCCTGAAGCTGATCGCGAAGTTGTTTTATCAACTCGGTGTTGACTTCGTCTGTGGCCATTGTTTCGCGATCACTTTCAACGTCAGATTCGAACACTAGCTTCCGTTTACTCCGTAACTGGTAGGACATTTACAAACACGATTTCGTCAATAACGAAACTTCAGATCGTTTCTGAAATCACGTCGGGGTCACCAATTTGTAGCTCGTTGCCACAAGTATGTCCTACTTGGAGTTAATTAAAAGGCGAGGAGTCGATTTATGTATACAATATTTTATTTGGATAAGTTATCATCGGCGATTTCAATGTAAGTATTGATCAGTGTCACTATCCCACTGCTAGTTATGATCCGTGTGACTTTCTAATTGCGAGTGTGTTTTGTGTGACCCAACCCATTCCTTTTATTGCTCCGTAGGCACATGCCCACGTTGCATCCCTCGGCGTTGGTGGGATGCGAAAGATATCCTCTTGTGCGTCGCGGGCACCGTTGGGTTCGTTGGGTTGTTTACCCAACGACGTACGGACCGCGATCGCAGATGTTATTTTGCGTGGAAGGATATCCTCGCGTGGGTTATGTGCCGTTGGGTTAGGTCACGTACCGCCATGTGCTGCTGAGTGTGCCGTTGCGTAGTCCGTTTAGTATGCTCAGCTGCACTGGTTGGCCGGACCGTTGGTGTGGTTGTCCGCCACACACCAAAGGATGCTGGCGACATCTGCCGGAACGCCGAGATAGACGCACTTCACGTGCAAAAAAGTAGACTACTGTCAAGACTAAAACTCTTGTACAGACGGCTTACAGATCCGCAGAATAATGAAATACGGTCATTAAAGTCGCAGATCAAATTAATTCAGCAATTGCTCCACCAGCAATACAGACTAGCTGTAAATTTGTACTGGGGCAATAAGATTCGGGCTGTGAGATCCAGCAACCCGAGCATGCTCCCACAAATAAATAGAATCTTCCGGAGGAAAGGTTTTAACGACATCCAAACTGTCCGACTCAACAGAACGACAGACAACGCCAACTTACTAAGGACAGTAGACATCGATCCAGATGGGGCAGTACTTGACGATGACTTCTTTGTAGTCGAAGATCCCCAGGAGAAGGTGAAAGTAATTGGAGCTGTCTTCCAGGAAGTATATACGGTCAATGAACCTCTTTGTCCAAATAACGACTTGGAAGACAGAGCCAAGCTTAACCACTTCCAACTAAGTACCGAGATAACTCAATGGCGATCCGAGAATCCGGGTTTCACCAGGTTCAGTGACGACCTTCTGGCAAATAATGCCGTCGCCGATGATGGAAACAATTCCATCCTTATTTCGAAGGATGAACTCCAGGGCATTTTTAATTCACTGAAGAAGAAGAAGTCAGTAGGAATAGATGGGATGCCGAATATTGTTCTGCGCCATCTACCCTCTGAGGCAGTAGATGTATATACAACCCTGTTTAACAATGCGCTGAGTAACGCATATTACCCGGCGCATTGGAAAACAGCTGTGGTACAGCCCATTCCGAAAAGGGACAAAGAAACTTCCATCCCGACAAACCTCCGGTCTATAAGTCGTCTTCCGTGCATAAGCAAGGTTTTTGAAAAGATTGTCATTAGAGCACTAAAGGAATGGGTCGAGGAACGTCAAATTATGCCGGACAACCAATTCGGCTTTAGGGCTGGGCATGATACCATACATGCCGCGTCCAGATTGGTATCCGACATTCAGTGGAACAAGAACAAGAACCAATGCACAGGTGCTTGCTTGATAGACATGGAAAAGGCGTTCGACACCGTTTGGTTAGAAGGCCTCTTCCTCAAGTTAGTCAGACTAGGCATAGATAAAACGCTGCTGTATATGATCTATGATATGATTACAGGTAGGAAGTTCGTTGTGAAAAATGGCAACATTACATCCACCACAGTATTTCACATAAAAAATGGTTTGCAACAAGGGGCCGTTGGTTCACCGATCCTTTTCGCTACATTCACTAGCGATCTTATTGGTTCCATGCCGCATTTAATCGCGTACGCCGATGATCTCATAGCGTACAGATCAGGCCCGAAAATTGAAGTTATAAATAACTTGTTGCAGCATGACTTTGACGAAATTCAGCGATTTTGCTACGACTGAAGTGCGAAACTATCCTCTTTAGAACTCCGCTATCCAGAGCCTCAAAAGACACGAAGAAAAACTGGCGCAAGTTCGGCATATTTGACCCGCGGGGCCAGCCGTTAACTGTGCAAATTGTAGTTAGATATCTTGGCATTTGGTTGGACCAGTACTTGTACTGCGGTAAGCATGCAGATACAGCTCTGACAAAAGCTAAGAAAGCCTTTGCTGCGGCAAGTTGGTTGTTTCACAGCAGCCAACTTGATACCAGAGTAAAGGTAATCTGCTACATGGCTCTCATACGGCCAATCATGGTGTACGGTTGCCCAGTGTGGTTCAATCTGAGTCCTTCCCAGATGGAAAAGATGAGGGTGTTTGAGAGGCAATGTCTCTGGGCCTGCCTCCGGTTGTATCGAACACCTGAATCCGATTACAAGAAATTCTATCCCAACGAGGTTTTGTATAACGAGGCGAATCTAATTAGGATAGATGATTTCATTATTAAGCTGATTCGAAGGCACATTGCACGAGCGATGACTTCTTCCAACAGTCTGATCTTTGGGGCGTATTACCCCAACTTCATGTACCATGAAAAGGTGCGCCTGAACGGATTCATACCTCCTGAAGCATTTCTCTACTTAGACTCGAAAGGGCTGATTCAGAACAGGGAAGGATGTCCTATCATCTTCCATGTCGTACGCCGAACAGTGGATAGGCGGCTCCAATACGAACCGGACGTCGCTCGTAGCCACGAGGAACTTCTTCGGTTCAGTAGGGCGATCTCCGCCCGAGATAGGGCGCAGTCCGCCAGAGAACGACACTTCTACTGGTGGTTGCACCAATACCAACTCCCGCCAACGCGTGAAAGTAGACTATATTAAATTTAAAATTCTCCTTGTGGCCAACTGACATTGTTTTTAAGCTAGTGCGTAAGGTTAGAACATTGTTAAACATAACAAAAAAAAAATAAATAAAAAAAAATAACAAAAAAACAAAAAAATAAAAAATAAAAAACTAAAAAAATAATAAAAATAAAAAAAACAACAAAAAATATACAAAAATAGGTGCACTATGGCGAATAAGCTATATACGTCAAGCATATAAATTCTACATACGCCATGGTACACGCGTCCGTATTTCGATATGGACATAGTTTAATTAGGTTTTTTTTTTTATTGAGTTTAAATTTAAGATAGGTTAGGTTAGGCTTAGGCTTAGACTCAGACCCAAGTTTTTGTTTAACTTTTCTTGGATAAAAATAATAATTATTATTATTATAAATAAAATTTTAGTAACAATAGTTTGTTTGCCCAAAGTCAATTTTTAAATTACATCAAGAAAGGCTTAGAGCACCTGCTAATGGTCAGTAAGTTAGATTTAAGAACTACTGTTAAGATGAATGTAAGCTAGTTTTAAGTATTTTTCTAGAATTAAAATAAGATTAGATTAGATATTTAATAAAATATGCCAAAAACGAAACGAAACAACTTTCATTCATAAATTTGCAATATCTCCAACATGCAGAATGCCGTTTTCTATTAATGTTAGGAATTTTGTTGTATGTTTTATGTATGTAGGCAATTCAACTTCACCTTATGTAGTGTAGTAACATTGTTTTGACAATTTGCAAGCATTTATGTTATCGGTTCTTTCAAAATGTACATTACCCACTTAAATTGCATTATCAGTTAATCCACTAGATTATATATATACATACATATATATATATATATATATATATATATTTGAAAATTCAAAATTTAAGATAGTTTAGCTTATACTTATTTTCTTTTCTTTACTGTAAACAAAAGCAAAATATTTTAAGAGCTTTAAGACTTTAGAGTTTATTTTTAATTCACCAAATGATTAACTTACCGACGTTGTCGTGGTAGGGATGTTCCATTTAAACTGTTAGTCTCCGACTCGCATCCATCACTGCTACTTGAATAATGCCTATATATATACTTTTTTGCAGAATCTGTCGTATCGCTTGTTTCGGTCTCACTGCTGGACTCGGTAAAAATTGATGGTCCAAGACGCAATCCCCGCGACTCTTTTAAGCGCTGCTCTACAATAGTATTTCAGTAATAGAAGACAATTTTAATATTAACATTACATACACTTTTGTATATTGATTATTTTTTAAATACCTTCTGAAGATAAACTAGGTAGGAGACCTGGCCTGCACTTGCTTGGAATTAAGCATAATCCATACCATCTCTGTTCTGAAGATTTGCTCCATTCCTCTATCAATTTTGAAGTTGGATCCTCGGTAAGATTACCACCATCAATTGCAACTTGTAATAAAGTCATAATAGCACGATCCCTATCGGTCTCAATGAGTACACTATGTTCTCTGAACTTACACCCCTTCAATGACGAAAATAAAATTTTAAATTATATTTTTATCAATATTACCTACGTTTGGGCCAGGTATTGCTTCATAACGAAATGCTTGCTGACCACAACAAGTATATCGACCAGCGGGACCAGACATTCGTCCTTCTGAAACCGGTCCTAAGAATTGTGGTATTTCTGGATGAAAGCGACACCATGCCATCTATCATTTTAAGAAGTAAATATATTCATAAATTCTATCACATATCTTCATTCGCACTTGATATACTGGAAAATGGGTTTCACATGTACAGCAGTAAAGAAAATGACAATGACCCCACAGTTTCCAATAAACTTTTCGCCATGACTTTAAGTCTTTAAACAGAGATGCTACGTATTGAGATAGATTCCAAGATAGATCCCGTGTGTGCTGGCTAATTAATTGCCCCCATCTATTAAGACGAACATTCGATGGTATGCAGCTAATATACGGGCTTGTGGTTTGCGTTAAGTATTTTCCGCACCTTTGAATTAAGCCATCATTTTATAAATTTATTTACATCTGTATGTATGATTTTCTTTTTTAAAAATATTTACTTTGAACACCGGAATAGCCCCGCTAAGCTGAAATAGTGTCCCCTTAGTGCCTGTGGTTCCATTTCACATAAACTTTGAATAAGCTTTGTCCAGAGCCTGGGAGTTACACGCTCCCTCTTGTCTTTTACTATTTCTAATTCTATATTAGTGAACATGGCAGCTAATCGCGTCATAATTGAATCATTAAGGCAAGACAAATTTGTTGACGAACGCACAACATCTGTCAACCGAGCGTGGCAAAATGATAAACAATCCAACAAAAGAGGTTCCATCTGAAATTAATAAGCATTTTAATGTTGCATATAAATAGTTGAAAACAATTTATTGACCTGAAGAAAACTTGCAGAAACTAGAATAGGAACAACGTTAGTAGCGTCTAATTGCGGTAAGGAGTCCTGTTGATCTGGATTTTTTTGTATCCATTTCATGAGCCATTCAAATATTTGTATATCACAATGCACTGATATATCCATGTCTTCTAGCTTTTGTCCTGCCGTCACATCAGCAAAATAGCCCATTTTGCTTACAAGAAGTTTTTGTGGGCAAGTGAAATCCCGTGAAGAATTTTTTATTTCATCGCAGACGTGTATTACAACGTCATAACTGAATAATGTAAACAATGTTTTAGTTGTATATATTAAATTTTCGTACATATGTATAACTGCTAAGAGAACATAATTACGATATAGTTGGTATTTCACTTGATTAAGTTTTAATAAAATATCCAAAATGATTCGTGTTAACGTATGTTTTTATAGCCAGTTTTGTTAATTAATTAAGTAAATCAATTTGGAATAGAATCAATTTAGACGGAGACCTCTAGAGTTTGTTGACTTGCTTGTTAACCTGCTAGAGAATAGAGAAGGAGATATATATCTCCATAACCAGCGCTATGCATCAAATCAAAAATAACAAACATCATAAATATATAGATTGTTTCGGAGACCTAAAATTGTTTCCTTCCCAACTCTTACTTACTTTCTTACTAAATTGGCAACCCTTGTAGGGTCAAAGCCTGAGCTTTTGTTGTCTACTATCCTACTATCCTACTACTATCCTCCAAAATGAGAATCAATTTAGACGGAGACCTCTAGAGTTTGTTGACTTGCTTGTTAACCTGCTAGAGAATAGAGAAGGAGATATATATCTCCATAACCAGCGCTATGCATCAAATCAAAAATAACAAACATCATAAATATATAGATTGTTTCGGAGACCTAAAATTGTTTCCTTCCCAACTCTTACTTACTTTCTTACTAAATTGGCAACCCTTGTAGGGTCAAAGCCTGAGCTTTTGTTGTCTACTATCCTCCAAAATGAGTTCGCCAAATTTCGGAGGTCCACCCTTACTTTTTTTCTTAAGCTTGGAGACTGGGATCCAACGATCCTCTAAGCTTCTTCTTAGCCAGTGTAGTCGACAGTATTTTGTCTCCCGGACTACTTACAAATCTCTGCGCATGTAGTGTTTGTGGTTGTGTCATATCTAACATTCGCCTTCCTCACAGACAGAACTGTTTATTCTCTAATTTTTTTCGTTTATCATCCGTATAATAAGTGCTGCACTAAATGAGTCTTAATCGTAGCTGTCAGACCGCCAGAAATAAGATTGGTTGCCAAGATTAATATTACGATGGATCTTCGCTGGGATGTCATTTGAAAAGTTGACGTTTCGCACATTTATCGCCATCGACAGTGACTTTTTCCGAGATGGTGTATAATGGCTTCTAGACATCTACATCAAAGATTTGGTGTTATCCTCGTTAAACCAGATCTTCAGCTGGTCTTTAATTGCGGTGAAAACTTCTGCAACAACGCATTTGAAAACACGACGATATTGACACTATTCATGTAACGCATCCGTTTTACTATTTTGTATAAAAGAGTGCCCTCCATGTTAATACCTGCCCTAGTTTTAAGCCTGTTTTAAGTCAATCCCAAAACAGAGAAGGGAAAGGTCAAAGAGATCCATTACGTGCCACTCTAAATTATTTTTTTCAGAATTTCGTTTTTTAGATTTTAATCTTCCGAGATTTTGGGAATTTAGTGATATTGGGTTTTGAATTTTGGCTCTTTGTAATGTGCTTAAAATTATATTATTGGGGGTGCAACTAAGTAATTGCGGAAAGTCATGTCCTATTTATGGTGACGAAGCCTTAAACGAACGACATTGTCAAAATTGGTGTGCGAAGTTTTGATCTTGTGATTTTTCACTCAAAGATAAAAAACGCTCAGATGACACCAAATCAAAACAATAATCGATTCGGATCGTCGCAGTACAACACGTGAGATTACAGAAAAAATTCATGTATCATTTACATGCATTTAAAATCGTTTTAAACAACTTTGCTATGTATAAAAACTCATGAATTAAAAGAAAATCATTTAACATCTGCAATTTGTTAAAGAAACGTAATGAAAATGATCTATTTTCAAAACGATGGGTTGATAAAAAATGGGTTATTTACAACAATGTCGATCGTGGAGCAAGCCAGGTGAATCAAATAATAATCAAAAAATAATCAAATAACATCAAAAGCTGATATTTATCAAAAGAAAGTTAGTTATCAGTTTGATGGGATAACAAAGGAATTATCTACTTTGAACTTTTACCACCCAACCGAACGATCAATTTAGATGTCCACATTGATAAGCTACCAAAATTGAACAATGCAGTTGAAGAAAAGCGGCTCGAAGGTGTTGTATTCCATCATAACAATGCAAGGCCACACTCATCTTTGGTCAGGCGGCAGAAATTATTGAAGCTTGGTTGGGATGTTTTGTCATCATATATCATATATATATATATTTATATATACCATATATATCTATATATATATATATATATATATATCATATAGTTCTGCCCTTGCCCCATCTGATTACTTTTTAATTTGATCATTGCAAATCTCCTTGAATGGTAAAAATTTCAATAATGATGATGATGTCAAATCGTACCTGGTTCAGTTTTTTGCTGATGAGAAGCAGAAGTTTTATGAACGTAGAAATATGATGCTGCCAGAAAGATGGCAAAAGTCATTGCTCAAAATGGGTAATACATTACAGAATAAGGTTATCTCTTTCCATGAAACAATTGTCTTTTATTTCCTAAAAACTCCGCGATTGCTTAGTTACCAACCTTATAGATAAACTGAAACATCGTTTGTAGTTATTTTTCATAGAGAATGATTGATTTTGTACACCGCATATATTGTTGGTTCCCTACCTACTTAGAGAGAACTTCTTAGGACATAACGGCTAACTAATTTATATTATATTGTGTAACTTGTGTAACTCTTTGAGAACAGGCAAAGTATATGTAAAGTAAAATGCTAAATTTAGTGCATACATGTTTTCAACACTGACTTCGGCCGACTCGTTCGAGGGCTTTAATTTTTACGCTGGGCTTGTAAATTAAAGCTCTCGACCTTCGTGAAAGATATAGAGATTTTTTCCATTTAAAACGGTAATAACACTTATCAAAGAAATAAAAAAACAACATCAAGACGGGCTAAATGCATCTTCTTTCAGCACATCTCTAAATCACATTTTGTTTCGGATTTTAAAAAAAGCATCCACCAGCAATGAAAGGTGTGCTGGTTTATAATATGATACAATGGTCGCCGTGGTGTAGTGGGTAGAGTGCGACGCTCAAACGCCGAAGGGTCTAGGTTCGACTCCCAGCTCAACACCAATTTTTCGAATTTTTCACGGCACCACCTCTTTCGAGCTGCTGACAGCACTCAAAGAGCAATAACTTTCTAAGAAATCTTCTCAAATCTCGCCGTTCGGAGTCGGCAAAAAACTGTAGGTCCCTTCTACTCGTGAGAGAACAGTAGCGCGCACAGCACGAGTAATTGATAAGCAAGCTAGGTCCTAATCCCCCTTTGGACTGTAGCGCCAACAATTATTATTATTACTACAATGAAGTCAAAGTTTCTAGTCATCGAATTGTGTCACAATAATATTTAAAACGCGCTTTGGAAGTAAAAAGTTTTCGGATTTGCAGAAGTGTCAGACAACCGTAACCAGAAGAATTACTTTAACAATACTTAAAAGACCTTTTTGTTCAGAAATCCATAGAACCAAACAAACAATGGAAATACAAATTTTAATTTTTGTATAATTTTTACACTAAATTTGGTAGATATAGTGGTTGGCATACAACCAACCAGTATACAGCTTAGTTCATTGATACAACTTTAAAATATACTTACTCTTCGTTTTTATCGTCGTCATTTGGAGTTGGGCGAGAGTTCGTAGAACATCCTTTCAAAGCGACTGGTTTTAATTCACTTTGGAACAATGACGATAAATCACTTCCTGTGGCTTGCACTTGAACTTCTTTTGTATTTTCATTTGAAGTTTTAGTATCTTTGCTAATTGTTGAAGTTGATAAGATTAACTTGGACTGAAGGGGAATGGCTGATGCAGGTTCTATCATTTTTAACTTAAGCGTTCCCTTTGAAATTATTTGACTTTGCGTTTTATTTGGTATAACTGGGCATACGAATGGTAGTATCGAATCAAGTACACCTTCATTTATTAGGAAATCTAACTGTTTTGAAAGTCGAGGATGAATCTCTTGGATTTTTCCATCGAATTCGCTTTGATTGACTGATGAATGTGTTTTTTTACCTGAACTGCCATTCGAAATTTTTCTACGACTACGACGATAATCCGTACATGACTTTTCCGATGTAGTATTCATTGAAGTTAAGAGTGTATCAATATTCCCCGAGTTCGCACATTTTCTAAAACCATAAAGTTCGTTAACAATTTTATTTGACGTAAGTTCATCAAAATCGATAAAATTTAGTTTTGTTTCTTCCTTAGTTTCTCGTATTAAATCGTTGACATGACAAACAATTTTTAGAAATTTTAAAAACTCATTTATGTCTATTTCTTCTTCAGTGTTTTCCATATCACTCTAATATGCTGTCGTTTTTTAATCCAGTTTTTAGTTAAACTTATCTTACATCACTTACGACAATGACTTAAAACAATTATAATAACGTATTCATGGCAACGCATGCAGTTGTACTAACAGCGCTGTTGAGGAATGTATAGAATATTTGTGAACAGCCAAGGATGGCATTATTCGTACACAGAAAACAAAACGCATACATTTCAGTCGTTCGTATTTTATTCTAACTCTTCAAAATCTAAATAAATTTACATTGCGCCTTAACGCCAATTAAGTTGTTTAGTTGGTTGTTAGGCATGGTTAAAATTATAGCCCTCTTTCACTTGTTGGATGCGCCGAGGAAGTCAATTTTGAATAAAACATGCCGCTTATGTATAAGAGACTTAAAAGTTATATATATATATATATTTATAAGTCAAATAACTATAGATTTGACTTTTATCCATTAAACGTTTAAGTCAGGAATATTCTATGGTGTTGTTAATGCCAAAAGGGTCTACTAGTGAACAGAAAAGAAAGGAACTTATGCCTCTCCTTGCCCCTTTATACTTTCGGCTCGTCCTCTGACTTGATCCCAGTCACATAAGTGTATCAAATAATATATACAAGTATATATAAAACAAAAGAAAAACATAAACAGTTTGGGAAGTGTAATCGAATCAAAAGATTAAATTTTGTTAAAACTTATAAAAATAATGATTCCTCCTTTTGGAACCAAGTTTTAGATCAAATGGTCAATCTTACGAGTGGCGAAAATCGAATCAAGAGTACAAACAAAATATTTATCAATATTAAAACAAAATCTGGCGCTTTATTACTGTCCACATGTACTGGAGACTCCCTCAAAATTACCAAACATAAATGTAATTCAACATCTATGGGCATTGTTGGCAAGGCCGCCAGGACAAAATTTGAACACGTCTTAAAATCCAACAAGGACCAACACCCTTCGATCAAGCAACCACCAGAATCTCACCTACGGCATGAAAAGTTCACCGATCGCGTAAGAACACAACTGCCAAGCATGCAGCGCTCTTGACTCACTCGATGTCATGGTGGCGTGCGATTGGTGTGAATCGTGGTTCCACTACAGATGTTCAGGCGTAGACGACTCAATCGAATCATAAGAGTTCATCTGCAAGACATGTCTTGATGCAACGGTTACCCCTGAAGGATCAACGTCCACAACAGTGCACAATACGCCAACTGTGACGCCAGATCATCTAGCATCAACATTCCTCCAAGCCACGCCTCTCGACATCCGTCCATCACAGCATGCATCTCCAAAGCGTACAAAAGTCTATTCTCTCTACAATTGGAGCTTCAACAATTAGAAGAAGAAAAGACTTTATATTACAAATATATCACAAGGAAATACGAGCTTCTGAACCAAATTGAAGATGAAACCTCGAATCTCGCTGAAGACGATTCAGCGAACAACGTATATCAAGAGCAGGAATGACCAATGGTTGACAATCTCGCAGCCCAAGGCTTCTTAAACCCTAAAAGCCAAGCGTTCAACCTAAACGCTAGTTGGTCGGGTTCTAACGTTTTAAAACACCAGCAGCAGCAAGAATCACTGCGGAAATGTCAAAACAAACTGTTCCCAAATGTTCAAGAGACATTCGCAGCGTCATCAGCCTTCAATATTCCAGTGATTCCGAGAACTTCAGTATCAGAGTCCCAAAAACTCACCAACGTACGTCAAACCTGTTTACCATCGACTACTACCAGAGGCTTTACCTATGCTGCATCTACAGGACCTCATCAACAAAGTGGAAGAATCTATAATTTCCCACCAACAACGACCCGCCAAGATGAATACATTAATTCAGATGGTATCTTCCCTCATTCACACCCAGAATATGATCCGGAACATGAACAAAAGGCGTTCGTAACCCCAGCTCAGATGGCGGCATGGCAATATCTTATAAAAGACTTGCGAACATTTAGCGGGAATCTTGAGGATTGGCCATTGTCCATCACCAGCTACTTACGGACTACCAAATTACGCGGTTTCACAGATGTGAATTTGGAGCGTTTGTTGAAGGTCCTCAAAGACGATGCATATAAGGCTGTGCAAAGTCTTCAATATCACCCCAAGTGTGTTCCACGCATTATCAAACGTCTGAAGTTGATGTTCGGACACTCTGACAACATTGTCGACACACATATGCCTTATGTACAGAACATGCCAGCCCCTTCTTCTTCTTCTTCGGATGGCGCTACAGTCCGGGGTGGACATGGGCCTCAACCAACATGCCTCTCCAGCTAGCACGATCTCTTGCCAGCTGTCTCCAATTGCGCACTCCAAGATGGTTGAGGTCCTTTTCCACTTGTGTGCGCCATCTCAGTCTAGGACGTCCTCTGTTGCGTCGTCCCTGTGGTTCGGATTCGAAAACTCTTCGGGCCGGAGCAGTGCTGTCCATGCGCTCTTCATGGCCTAGCCACCTTAGGCGTTGTATCCGTAGACGCTTGACTAGGCTCATGCCGCCGTACAGCCCATACAGTTCGTGGTTGAATCTTCTCCTCCAGATGCCATCAACGCAAACAGGACCAAAAATCGCACGCAGAACTTTTCTCTCGAAGAGACCAATGGCTTTCTCATCCGCTTTTAGTAGCGTCCAGGTCTCTGCGCCGTAAAGCAGGACTGGGTTGATCAAGGTGTTGTACAAAGTCACTTTGGTCGTTCGGGAGAGGACTTTATTACTCAATTGCCTCTTGAGCCCAAAGAAACAGCGATTGGCAAGAGTGATTCTGCGCTTGATTTCGGTACTGATGTTGTTGTCCCTATTCACCGCGGAGCCGAGATAGACGAAGTCCTTCACTACCTCGAAGTGTCTGTTGCCCATAGAGACGCTCTGTCCGAGACGTCGATGTTCTGCGTCCTTCTTCGATGACTTCTTCCTCTGTCGGGGCGTGGGCGCATATGAGGCTTATATTCCCGAATTTAGCCTTGATGCGGATTGTTATGAGGCGTTCGCTTATGTATTGGAAACTTAAGACTTTTTGCCTAAGTCTGCCTCGAACAACAAAACCGCATCCAAATAAGCGTTTCCCTCTTTCCCTGTAGCAGTCGCCGTGGTATATGTTGCAGTTTCTCACTCTTCTCTTGCCCGGCCCATCCCACCGCATTTCCTGAATTGCGGTAATGTCTGCTTTATAGCAGTCCAGGGCCTCCGCAAGTTCATCGGCTGCACGTGGTCTGTTTAGGGACCTCACATTCCACGTGCATATCCGTAGAGCATTATCCTTTTTTCGTTTGCGTGGGTCATCAACAGTAAATCCATCCATATTCGAGGCATTCGGTTGTTTCGTAACTGGTTATTTTTAATGTGACCGGGCAGTTACCCCGACGCACACCCCCAACCTGGAGGACCAGGCCCTTTTTTATACCTCTTGGGCGGAGGTCGCACTTATAGGTTTAGCAGGTTGAGTTCGAGTGAACAACAACCAGTACCCGATGGCTACCAACGTGGAGGTAGAATAAGCACAATTGGTGTGTGGAAGACAGTTACAGCAGCTGGGCATCGCCAGGTTGATAGCAATCAGTGCCTACCCTGTTCCTACATCACCCAGCCCCTACGATGGATAAATTAAACACTATAATTGACTTCGATAACGCAGTTGAAAATATCTGTGTAACACTGGAAGGGGTTAATATCAAGCCGAGTGACGCATTCAACGGATTCAAAGAAGACCAACGTACCGACGGAAACAGGACCTCCTAGAAAAGAAAGAAGATACTTCATGCACATTCCAACATATCGGTAAGTGCCAACCAATATTCACCGGAAAATAAAACATTGCGTTATAAATGGTTGATCGTGATGGAACCCAGTCTCACTCAAGTTCAACTCAGTTCAACATTGCATTGATTTTGCACAGCTGGATCTGCGAAATGGGATACAGTGCGCAAGCTAAGACTTCGCCGGCGTTGTCTCAAGCGACATAACAAATTGCGATGTAAATTAGATGTACCATGTGGAATTGATAATTGTGTTTACAAACACCATAAGCTGCTTCATAATGTAAAGGCACCTGCTAAGGTTTCAGAAGATAACATTCAGCACATAACGCAACCCAGTAACGCTCATCTTCAAAATGCTTAGGCCGTAATGTACAGAATAGTTCCAGTTATCTTGTACGGCAATAAAGTTGAAGTAAAAACGTAAGCATTCTTGGATGATGGCTCGTCCCTTGCATTGATGGACGAAAAAATCGCTGACCAACTAAATATCAAGGCTAAACCAGATCCACTGTGCATTAAATGGACCGCAGACACATATAGATACGAAAGCGACTCATAGAACATGAACTTGTATATCTCCGGTTCTAACAATTGCGCGAGTCGCTACACACTCTCTGAAGTACATACGGTGAAGGGACTTCAGCTTCCACTGCAAACCCTAGACGTTGAGAAGCTTCAAAAACTATACGCGCAGTTCCGGAACCTACCCATAGAATCCTACGTCAATGCAGCCCCACGTCTACTTATCGGACTGAACAACTCTAAGCAAGAACTCTCGTTGGAAATTCAGAAATTCAACTCCATGTCTTTGTCGTCGCCAGTGAGGACGGATATGCGGCTGTTGCCTACATAAGATGCAGTTGGAACGAACAAATCGACTGTTCTCTCGGCGTCGCAGAAACAAAAGTGGTTCCACTCAAACATCTTTCCATACTCTGTTTGGATCTGCAGGCCGCACTCCTAGAGTCCTGCTTGGCAAAAACAATAAAAAGAGTCTCATTCCATTAGTTCCAGCAACAACCACCACTAACACAAGAGACTGGCATTGGATTTCCACCAAAAACAACGTGGCCGATGAGGCCACTAAGTGGCAAAGGGTAACAAACTTTAACGCATCGAATGTGTGGTTTAGTGAACCGCCGTTTCTACGATCGCCTCCAGAAAACTGGCCTCAGGATGATGTTCCAAAAATAAGAACCACCGAAGAACTATACTCAATACGTCGGGATACATCAAATCCATAAGATTGAAGTGTTTCAGCCACAATGATTCTCCAACTGGAATCGCCTGCTGCGCTGCGTCGCATTCGTCCTGAGGTACGTTGCAAATCTGAAAGCAACTATTGGAAAGAAAAAGAGAAGTACCAACCCCTTCAGCCAAGAAGAACTTCATCAGGCGGAATACCGTCTTCTAAAACAAGCCCAATTGGAGTCGTACCCAGAGAAAACTGCAGTCTTAAGTTCCAAGAAATTTATTTCAAAATCGAGTCTTTTATTTTCCGCAAGCCCACACCTTGACCAAGACGGAATATTACGTATGAGCACCCGCATCGTGCTTCCAAGGAAACATCATATCACTCTGCTAGTAGTGCGGCACTATCACAACAAATACCACCATGGCAACCATGAGACGGTGATTAAAGAGTTGCGACTAAGGTACTACATTCCGCAATGAGAGCTATTCTTCGGAAAATACGCAGTGAGTGTCAAAGATGCAAGAATGCTGCTGCAATACCCCGACCACCTATAATGTCTCAACTTTCATTTGCCAGGCTTTCAGCTTTCGTGCTTGACTATTTTGGTCTTATCACTGTGGTGAATCCTAAAAAAAAGAAAAAAGATACGGCGTACTGCTGGCATGCCTCACAATACGGTCGATACATATTGAAATTGCACATTCACTCACCACCGATTCGTGTATCATTGTCTTAAGAAACTTCATGGCACGACGTGGAACGCCACATTATATATTCAGTGACAATTCGTGCATAATTGCCTTAAGAAACTTCATGGCACGACTTGGAACGCCACATAATATATTCAGTGACAATGGTTCGAATTTCCGAGGTGAGGCCTATGAGAACATGGAAAAGGATAAACTAGCGGAAGCATTCACCAGTCTCAATATGAAATGGACATCCCACCTGGTTTTCCACACATGGGCGGTTGTTGGGAGAGAGTGGTGCGCTCAGTTAAAACTGTACTCCGACAGATAACTCCAAATCGACACCCTTCTGATGAGTTGCTGAGGACTATGCTCCTGGAAAACATCATAAATTCACGACCGCTTACTTATTTACCTATTGACAACGAGAGTGAAGAAGCGCTCACTCCCAATCATTTGTTGCTGGGGTCATCCGTACACTGGAGGAGGACAAATATGTGCTGCGAAGAAGTTGGCTGATGTCTCAACGATTCGCACAACATACCTGGCATAGTTGTGTGAGCGAATATCTCCTAACCATCACGCGACGAACAAAATGGTTTCAACCCGCGCCTCCGCTCAAGAAGGATGACATCGTTTTAATCAGAGATAAGGGCTTATCTCTGGTTTTAATAGTAGATCCAGATAGTCCGAGGAATTGTTGGCGACAAATGGAATTTTTGAACGACCGGTTGTCAAAATAGCTGTCCTAAATGTCATTGGAAACTCGTCAGCTGCTGAGATTACCAGGGAGGAGTGTTGGCAAGGCCGCCAGGACACAATTTGAACGTGTCCTAAAATTCCAAATTACATATAAATCTGAGACCAATATGGAGACAGTCAACTCCCTCGTCTCCCGCTCTTGAATTCATTTTGACAGCGTTTTTTATAACATTTCCCTTCCTGAACAGCTGATGCACAAAAAGGATTTTGTTTGTTTTCAAATGAGAATACGTGTGAACTGTCTATACGGAGGATCTCCTCACTCTTCACATTGTTAGAAGGAGAGGGCATATAAATCAAAACGTAAACATGTATGAGTAAAGTGAGACAATGTTCGATGTTACGTAAATAACTTTCAGAATTTGAGGTTATGACTACTAAACACGTAAATAACAGTCAAACGGTCGATGGACAAAGGAGAAATCAGCTGTTTGATCAGCTGTTCAGTTGACCATCTCCTTCCTTATTGGTTTCTGCTTACATCTAAAGTGCCCTGAACCTTACCCTTACTCCTAAACTTAAAATACTCTTAAAACAAAACCAAATTATGAATTGATATGTTAATGAGTAGTAGCGGGTATTATTAAATATCTTTTGCAAGTTGGAGAAGGCGTAATTGTCGCCCTGGAAGTTACGCCAAATAGCTGTAACAGGCATATTTGGAGAACAAAATAAAAAATTACACAATGACAAATCGAAAAAAGGTGGAATCCTTGCTTAAGGGCGAATGATCCAAAATTGATTACTTAATATGTCAAAAACTTTTTCGATCTATGCCTTGTAGATTAATAGCTGTTCAACGTAAAAGAAAGAAAGAAAGGGAAGAGAAGGATGGCCGTGCTCTGGAAAACGGAACCGTTTTGGTGAAATGCTCCACACAGCAATTTTTTGAGTGGCTGAACAACTCCGTGCGGAAGATTCCCTCCTGGGAACCACAAGTTTTGAGGTTCTCCGGCCTATCACGTGTCCCATTGGTCCCATTGGATTCAGGGGCCACTCAGGAATTGGGTGAATGTGCTGGCGCGTCTCCATATCCAGAACCCTGGTCTCAAAAAACCAAAAGGGGGAAGGGTTTTCCCACAAGGAGCTTCATCTTCATCATTTTTAGGATGCTATCCAAGAACCATGGGTGTGGAAAAAACGCATCTGTGGCCTTGGTGACCTGCGGGATTTCTCTCCACTCCACGAGCTTGTCTTATTGCGCCGAATGTTTTTCCAGTAACTAAGCTGGGACAATTCTGTGGACAAGACCTGGTTGTATCGATCATTAACTATAAAAAACATGGAGCGTGGCACAATTTTGTTGTAGCTTCAGATTATTTTCTTTACGATTCCGTCCTCCCACCACCACCAAAGGAAGTAGCGGAACTCGTAGAGTACTGCGAAACGACAAAGATGGACTGTTGCGACGCTAATGCCCTGAACTTTAACAATATTGGCTCCCAGGCAACTTTTGTTACGACAAGAAGACAGGAAGAGCTTGACTTAACGCTATCAAAAAGATATTTTAAGGAGGTTACAGATTGGAGAGTTCTGTCGGAAGTGTCCATGTCAGACCATAGATACATAGAGTTCCGAATCGAGTGCGAAACAAAAAGAGCAGGGACCCTAGGAAAATAAACTGGCTAAGGTTTAGGGAAGAGTTAATCGTACCTCTCTCAAAACTTAGAACGACGCGTAAGGTTGAGGAGGCTGGAGGGTCTGAATAACACCCCAACCAAATACTTCGAATTAACATGCTCAGTCAAAAACGCGCCTTCCTGTTCCGTGGTGGAATACGGAACTGCAGAGAAATTTCAAGGAAACCAGAAAACCAATCTGGAAGAGAACTAGGACTTGTATCGATCGAAACAAAAAGAATATAAGAGACTAATTCGGGCTTCGAAAAGTGCTTCCTAGAGAGGTGAAACCAGCAGGCTGGTAAAAGTTCTTAAAAGAGTCAAAGCTGCCAGGCTGAATACAGTCAGGAAACCCGACAGTGCCTATACTGAGTCAAAAGCTCAGACCCTCCAGCTCATGAGACTCACTTCCCAGGAAACCAGACCATAACTGGCTCAAAACCAGAGCCAATTGGGGATAAGCAGACAAGTACACCGTTGTATCTTTTGATGGCTTTAAGTAACCTGGTACCGATGGCATAAATGTATTACTGCTGCAAAAGGGCATAAACCCATTACTACCGGCTCTGAAAAGAATTTTCACTGCCAGTTTTGTAATTTATTCCAAACTCCTGGCGCACAATTAGGGTAGCCTTCACACCAAAAATTGGTAAAGGGGGTTACTCTCTCGCCAAAACCATCAGGCCTTTTAGTCTTACTTCCTTGATGCTAAAAAGCTTGGAGAGGCTGGTCGAATTGCATCTGCGCAAAAATGCTTTGCGATTACACTCTCTATCTTAGATGCAACATGCTTACCAGCGTGGAGAATCAAGCTGTGCTCAAGGCCTTACTCAAAATTTTAACCACTTCCAAGATAGTTCAAGAATGCAAGCCTTCGGCAGGCTGGATTCGCTAAGACTTGTTTGGGTCCTGGGATATCACGGGATCCTGGGAAACGAGACTTCCGATGAACTAGGCTAGGCTAGGTTCAGCAGAGGCCTTCGAAGGGCCCGAACCCACGTTGGGACTACCCGCGTCCTTGGTTAGGGCCTCCATCGATGGTTGGGTCTCCCTACAGCACAATCAGAGATGGCGTGACTCTCCAGGATGCAGGGTGACCAGGAGTATGCTCCCAAACTTCAGCAAGAGATCCGCGTCTTTTCTGCTATCTCTAGACAGAAATGAGTGCAGACGACTTGTCGGCATACCAACGGGACACTTTATCTTCGCTATGCACCTGAGTCGGCTTGGGCTTAGTGATGTCACACTCTGTGACGCCTGTGGAGAAGGAGAAGACACTTCAGAGCACTTTTTCTGTCAGTGTCCCGCTTTCGCTCGTATCAGGTGGCGGTTATTTGGCGCTGATGTGGTGGGAACCGAAAACCTAAGCTCTATATCACAGAAGTGCATCTTGATTTTTCTTCGGAAAACCAAGAAATTACATTAAATGAAGGTTACTGCCTGGTAGTACAATGGACCAGTATTTGAGTCTGAGCGCTACAGTGCAGTTTATTCCAACCTCAAACAAAAAAAAAAATAAAGTGGCGGCTGATTGGCGCTGACGTGGTGGGTACTGAAAACCTCTGGTCTTACTTCGGAAAACCAAGAAAACACATTAAATGAAGTTTACTGCCTGGTAGTACAATGGACCCGTCTTTGAGTCTGAGCGCTCCAGTGCAGTGTATTCCAACCTCCAACAGTTAAAAACGTAATAAGGGTCTGCCAACCAAATACTTATTTTATCTTTACCGTTAGGAATTTACAACTTGTGAAGATAACGATAACCACAGATGAACGTCCTACACATCCGTTCTCAAATTCTGTTCTCAGCTGGTAGATATGCATCAGTCAGTGCGCATTTGCAAAGGGATGAAAACGTGGTGTTTGCCTATTTTTTTATTAGTGATGCGTATTTCGGAAAGTATTGGAAGCATTTGTTTTGTTATTAAAAGCAAAAGGTATGTACTTAGTGGTGCAACTAGTGAACTAGTGAACTAGCATCAAATTCAATACAAATTTCAGTCTTTGGCCTGATATGGCCGAGCACTAAAAAAATCGCTTAGTCTCAAAAGTATTTAGTAACGTGCGAAATCGAAAGATTTTAATGCATTAATCTAAAAGGCCCTCATCAGTAATGTTAATATAAGTGAGACAATTAAAAACGGATTCCGGAAATGTGGCTTGTACCCATTAGACCCAAATGCTGTGGACTATACCAAATGTGTGAAGACGACTGCAATCAACGTCTATAATAACATTCAAAATGAAATGCATTGTTCTGATAAGTATATAATTGCCGTTCAGGTTATTTTGGAGTTGTCCTCTAAGTTTAAGGAATGCGGACTAAATCCTGATGATATAATCAAAATCATCAGGATTCATCAGCCATACTAAGTGCAACATCCTCTCCGAAAAATATATCTGACGAGGAAATGACCCGCGTCTTAGAGGAGGCGTCCGATATTTTAGGAGATATGGATCAAGCCCGCAATCCCAATGTTCAAGAAGTTAAGCCTCAAACACCAGCAAATCCAACAGACAATCCTAGCTATAAGAGTCCTGCTCAAGAAGAGGAAGAAGCAGACACCATTCCAGATGGAGGAGCTGACAGTGAAGAGAAAGAAAATGCCACATCAACAACATCACCACCACTGATCTTTACTGAAACGTCAACACTTTCTTCTACAAGAACACGTAAATAACAGTCAAACCGTCGATAGACAAAGGGGAAATTAGCTGTTTGATCAGCTGTTCAGTTGACCATCTCCTTCCTTATTGGTTTCTGAATATAATGTTAGACGAGACAAACGTCAGGGTATCGACACACTGACATCTAGGGCTGAAAAAGCAGCGGATATGTGTGACAGTAGGAGCTGTAAAACAACACTCCGTAAAGAGCCTAAATGTTAACTTTCTGATTTTGGTTTCGATTTTTGATAAATCCCACATATCAGAAAATTTGCATGAGCCAGGGATGTATGTATGAAGAAAATTCAAAAGAGATGCAAACGATAAAGTAGTGTTATTGAAGTTTTTGCAACTTGGATAAATGATAAAGCTGTATGAACTTGCACTTTTTGCATCTCTGAAACCACGGCTAATACCATTTGTAACTTTTCTTATCACTGGAGAATATAAGTTAATGAACATTAAATGTTGCTATATGTTGATGAATACAGAAATCGGCTGGAAAGGAAGCATATAAGAAAACTGACTGACTGTTAATAGTTGGTTTATTTTAAAAAGGCGTAAGTAGAGATGATATTAGGTAACTGAAATGCAAAGTTAAAATTTGTAACCACTTTCAAGCAGCATTATAATTCTACGTTCACAAAACTTATGGCTTTCATAGGCAAAAACTGAACCAGGTACGATTTGACATCATCATTATTCAAAGAGTTTGACAAAGATCGAAATAAAAATAATCTGATGGTGCAAGGTCAGGGCTATACGAGGGTTGCCTTTTATATTTCGGAATTAGAGAACAAAAACAAATATTAATCATCGAAAATAGCTTTATTTTCAAAATATTCCCCATTAAGATCTATATACTTTTGTATCCGTTTGAACCAATTGTCGAAGCACGTTTGCCACTCTGATTGAGGTATCTATAAAACATGCATTCTGAACGCATCAACCGCTTCTTCAGGTGTCGAAGAACGTTGACCTCTCATTTTATTTTTTACGTACGGGAATAAAAACAAGTCATTCGGTGCCAAGTCAAGACTATTAGGCGAATGACTTATCAAATCGATGTTTGCAGTTGTTTGAGCCGATGTGTGAGAGCTCGCATTATCGTGGTGAAGAGTGATCCGTCCTTGGCAGTTGGTTTTCCTGATTTCTTGGAAGACAACTGGCAAACAAATGGTTGTGTATCACTCAGAATTGACTGTTCTGCGTTGTTCTAGTGGTACGGTTGCGACATGTCCAGCTTTTCCGAAAAAACAGGCGACCATTTGCTTGGAAGTGCTTTGTGCGCGAGCAACTTTTGTTAGATTTGGCTCAATTTGAAACATCCATATAGTCGACTGCTGTTTACTCTCGGGCTCGTAAATCCACGATATATCACCTGTCATGATGTCAAAGACGTGTTTCGAAGCATCGCGATCGTATTTTTGGAGCATTTCTTTCGACCAATCGACACGAGCCTTGTTTTGAGCGATTGACAAATTGTGTGGGATCCAACGCTAACAAATTTTTTTGACGGTCAAATGCTCATGCAATGTTAAATGTATGCTGGTCCCACCATTTCTTAAGGTTGTCTCAATCACACGATAGGTCACATGACGATCTTGCAATATTAGTTGGCGCACAGTATCAATGTTTTCCGGAACAACAACTGATTTTGGACGACCTTCACGAAATTCGTCTTGGAGTGAACTACGACCTCGCTTGAACTCACCATACCATCGATTAACAGTGGTCCTTGATGGAGCGTCATCGCCAAAAATTGAATTAAGTCCATCGATGCACTGTTGTTGAGTTAATCCACGTCGAAAGTTGTAAAAAATAATCGCACGAAAATTTTCACCATTTAATTCCACTTTTTGGGCGAGATGAATCTTTTAAATTACTGTAAACAATACAAATAGCGCTCGTATGTCAAAACGTTCTGAGTACGTATAACCTCAAAAAAGTCAAGCTTTACGATAGAGCTGGCAGCCTTTCCAGCATGCAGCCCTTCCATTATGCGCTCAACAAGAGCATCCTCAGGGATGTTGGCGTATAAGGCGATCTCCTGCATTTCTAGCACATAGTGCCTCACGGACTTCGATGGTCTGAGTGACCGCGCCTTCAGGTTTCTAAACACTTCATCCAGGCTGTATGATTGCCCGAACTCAGCCACAAGTCCTTCTTTCAGCTTCTTCTTTCGACAAATACACTAGAACTTCGACTGGTCGCTGCATCTAAAAAGGTCAAACACCTCCGTAAACCACTTTCTTATTTCCTGCGTGTCTTTGCTCATGACATTCTGGACGGGCCGGAAGATGGCGCCAGTTGACATTGGGCCTCCAATTTTTCACCTTCACGTCGCAACATCAGCAGCTTTTTTTTTTTTAAGCGCACTAGCATTTGGTCCTTCTCGATGGTAACGGCGACAGCAGCAGTTGCAGTAGGTGCGACAACGGAGTAAGTGTCGGTGATGGCGGCGGTGGTGATTGCGGTGGTGCCAGCGATGGCGACAGCGGTGGTGACGGCGGTGGTGACGGCGGTAGTGACAGCGGCAGCAGCAGCGATTACGGAAGGGATAGTGGCAGCAGTTGTGATAGCAACGGCGGTTGCAGCGTCAGAGGCAATGGGGCGAGTAGCAGCATCTCTAACTGGACAATCGCCCGACGGCGGCACGGCGGCTAACAGGGTCACAGCGTCGTCGTTCTCCGCGTGATGGCCTCTCGCAACAATACCCGTAACTATTTTATTGTTGCTGACTCTGGGAAACTTCTTCGTCTTCTTTAACTTCTGCACAGATTTCTTTTCTACATATATATTTTCCTTTGGAGAAATCGGTGTCATCATCCTACATGGACAAGTAGCGGTCTTATTCTCCCGACATCAGATAGCAGGTATAGTATGCCAGGTTGAGCATTTTCCATTTGCAACTCGACCCTGCGTCCGTTGCAGTGCCAAAGAATTTGAACAAGTACAAATGCCAACTGACTGTCGTTTTTATTTTACATTTTTTGTTTTTGATCAACTATTTCTCGTGTTGTATGAGTTACGATTTTCTCGTGAGTAGAATTATTGCCGGCTCCGAACGACGAGATTCGAGAAGCTTTTTCTTGACACTTACAGTCGTGTGTAAATTAATTGGGTCTAACGAAATTTCGAATATATTTTACTTTATTTTCAATTAAAATTAGAAAATATATTATTAATTTCTTAGTTATAAAACCAAATATCAATAATAGACGAAATCAGCTTATTTTTTGTGGCGCAGTCTCTCTTCTTAAGTTTTCCTTTAGTAATTGCCCACAGATTCTCAATTTGTTTCAGGATAGGAGAGTTGCCAGGCCAATCCTGAACATTAATTCATCATACCTTCTATTGACTTTCAGGGCCTTCAAATGTTAAACAGCCCCAAAACATGACTTTGGGAGGGTGCTTTGGCGCTTGAACGATATGGCCGGATCGGAGTTTTTCTTTCGGACTTTTTCTCACGACACTAACCTTGTATCCTTGGGCCTCAAAACGACTCTCGTCCGAGAAAACAACTTTCTTCCAATTGTTCATGTTCATGTTCCATTCCTCATGTTTTTTAGCCCAATTTAGTCGCTTCTGCCTCATTTTTTCGGTCAACAGGGTTTTTTTTAAGGCAGTAAAGCCTTTCGATAAATTTCTAGAAGACGTCTGCGGATTGTAGACGCATCTATCAGCGAAAGCTGTTGTCCACTTCCTTTGCAGGTCAAAACTTGTCTTGCCAGGGTTCATTATACTGTTTCTTATCAAAACTTTATCGTCATGTTTTGTTGTTTTACGTTTCCGCCTGCAATGATCCTTCCGATTGGATTCAATTGGAAACACTGGATTTTGAAACTCCGTCAGCTGAAATCTTTCGGATGGTTTTCCCCGCGTGTGCATGTAACGCAATGACTTGTGTCTTCTTTTCTTTTGGAATATCCATGATGATGGAGTCTTAACAAATAATGTTTGAAATTGTATGATTTCAGTTTTTTCCTTAAAAAACAACAACTTACCTCTTAGAACAGCCAAATTAATTTAATGACAACAAAAACATTCAAAATAGAGCATATAATCCATAGCCTACTTAAATTTACCAAAGCATAGCCTACTATCAAAACTTAATATTGTTACGTACGCTCGCAACTAAGATTTATACAAAATTAATTTGGCCGCCGTGGCGTAGTTGGGAAGTGTGCAGAAGACCCAGTTTCATTTCCCGGCTGACCTCTTTCGAGCTTTTGTCAGCGGGGACAGGAGTATTAATTGTCTAAAAAAAGCTTCTCAAACTTTGCCGTTCAGAGTCGGCAAAATATTGTAGGTCCCTTCTACTCGTGAGAGAACAGTAGCGCGCACGAGTAGTTGATAAGCAACCTAGGTCCTGGTCCCCCTGTGGACTGTCGTGTCATCCAATTATTAATTATTACTACTACAAAAATTTAACAATTACACTTAAGAATCGTGAAACCATTGTCAGACCGTTCAAAACACAAATCGTCGAATGTAAAAGCAATGCACATACTTCAAATTCAACTAACGTCTTCTTCTACATGAAGGTAAGAAACTTTTTTAATCTGACTTCAATAGCAAATGTCACCTAAAGGTTCTTTCCGGTAACATTGTCCGCCATGGTAGGTTTCGTCCGCTGAAGCTCAAATAAATATCAAATATATTTATTAACATCAGACTGTTAAATATTCCACTAAATATAAAAGTCGATCGCTTCAATAAAAATGTTTTATATCTGCAGACTATTTTTCACGGTTTACAAATTCTTTCATCAAAATCTTTCAGGGTCGTGTCAGAACTAAGACAGTAAAAAAGGCCGCTAAGGTCATTATTGAAAAATACTACACCCGCCTTACGTTGGATTTTCACACCAACAAAAGGATTTGTGAAGAAGTAGCCATTATTCCTACAAAACCACTTAGGAATAAAATTGCTGGGTAAAAATTAATTTCGCTTTGTCAATATTTTTTTTTATAATAATGTAATCTTTAAGATATGTTACCCATTTGATGGGACGCCTGAGACACTCGCAGGTGCGAGGTATTTCGATTAAGTTGCAGGAAGAAGAGCGCGAACGTCGCGACAACTATGTTCCCGCTGTTTCGGCACTGGAGCAGGACATTATTGAAGTTGATCCCGATACTAAGGAGATGTTGAAGCTCTTGGATTTCCACAATATCCGTGGTTTGCAATTAACCCAGCCTGCAACAAACAGTTTCAACCGAAGGAATTAAATATCCTTCACTGTTTTTGTATCAAATAAGGACTAAATACACGTTTTGGTAAAAAATTTAATCAGTGGTTCCATTTTCTTCTGTAAATTTGTGCATTTATAGTAATTGTTTTCAGAAAAAAAGATACAGAGACTAAATCGGTTTATTTAAGTGGAACAGTACAAGTGATTTCTGTGATTATACAGCACAGCAAGTGTCATAGACTTAGTAAATTACTTCTTTACATAAGGCAAACAAAATGTGTTCCGAAATTTCTACGTTTAAAATAATATAAGTAATAAGTTCATGGAAAAAAAACAAAACTTTAATTGGACATGTGATTAATAATAGAACCATGTAGATTATCATATTTACTTCAGGTCTTGTGAAGTCGTGATATCCGAGAAGCGAATATATAAGTGGGAGTTCCTAAACATATTCTATCTTACTATAAATTGTCTATATCTTACAATCATAATAATAAGTGGCCGTTGTGATGTAGTGGGTAGAGTGCGACATTCACACGCCCAAAGTTTTGGTTCGATTCTTGGCTCAACAACCTCGAATTTTTCACGGCACCAACCCTTTCGAGCTGTCGATAACACTCAAAGAGTATTAGTTGTCTAAGAAAAAGCTTTTCAAACTTCGCCGTGTGGAGTGGGAAATTAACTGTAGGTCCTTTCTGCTCGTGAGAGAACAGTATCGCGCACAACACGAGTGATTGATGAGCAATTTAGGCCCTGGTCCCCCTGTGGACTGTCGCGCCATACAATTATTATTATAAAAATGTTCCTCTGAACCAATGGCACTGTCCTTTCTACAGTATGATAAATATAACATTTATTCTTCGAAATAAATCATTTATTTAAACGAACAACACGAGAAGGGAAATTGTACGCAATTGACGACGGAGTTAAATGCCCGAATTGAAAAGATTTGGCTTTAAATTCACCATTCATATTTATTGCCAATTTTTTAAGCCAAGCTTTTAAAAAAAGCCAATTTTCCAAAAGTGCTTTAGAGTTTTAGTAAAGCAACATTAATTTGTATATGTTCTTGAATGCTTAAGGTTACAAATTTGTAATATTTATCAGTGTAATTGTTTTTATTTGTATTTTATTATGGTTTCATATTAATTAATGCACGTTTGGTAAATTTGTGGTAAAAAGTTTAGAAGTGGCAAACTAGAAGGGTATTGGCAATACAGCCAAGTGGGACACAGAAAGAGATTGAAAAATAAGTGAGCTGAGTCCTCTCTGCTCAATCATTTTCGTGTGCATTGGAGCTTGGTTATATGAATAACAGTTAATAATAAGCTCGTTCATCCTCTATTAACTATGCCTTTGCCGAGGAACACAAAAGAATGCTTCATTTATTAAAATTTGTTCAAAATAACATGGCCTGAATATAATACCACAGAGTAAATCACTTTTTCAAGAAGTAGTCAAGTCTATGACATTCCTACCAAACTCGTCAGATTGTGTAGGATAATGATGAAGAACTCTCGCTGCTCCGTCAAGGTCGGTAACGAACTCACCGAGTCAAAAAAGGTTATAGATAAGGCGACACACTGTCATATGACTTCTATAACATCATCATCGAGATCGTGTGTAACTCATAAGTCAACACCAGAGGCACGATCTTTCAGAAGTCATTTCAATTGCTAGCTTACGCTGTTGACATTGACGTGATTAGACGAACACAGCGAGCCGTCAATGAGGCATTTGCTCGCACTGAAGCGGAAGGGGCTAAAATGGGTCTGGCGAGGAATGAGGGCAAAACTAAGTACAGGCTATCATCAAGGAAGGACACACAACATCGACGTCTCGGACAGAGCATCACACTAGGCAACAGAAACTTCGAGGTAGTCAAAGACTTCGTCTACCTCGGCTCCGCGGACCGGGACAACAACATCAAACAATAAAATATCAAACTCAGAATCACTCTTGTCAATCGCTGTTTCTTTGGGCTCAGGAGGCAATTGGCAATAAAGCCCTCTCTCGAAGGACCAAGCTCGCTTTAAATAACAGCCTGATCATTCCGGTCCTACTTTATGGAGCGAAAACTTGGACGTTAGCTAAGGCGGATGAGGAAGCCCTTAGTCTGCTCGAGAGAAAAGTTTTGCGTGCGGTTTTCAGTCCTGTTTACGTTGATGGCATCTGGAGGAGAAGATTTAACGACCAACTCTATAGGCTGTACAGCGACATGCGCCTGATCATGCGTCTACAAATACAACACTTAAGGTGGCTAGGCCATGTAGAGCGTATGGACACCACTGCTCCGACCCGAACTCTTCGAATACGAACCATTGCGACAACGCAACAGAGGACGGCTATCAGATATATGAAATGTCAGAGGTTTTTTTATTTTCACTTTGACAGTCATCTGCCGCCCACAGATTTTTCTTCCGCAGAAATTAGTAGGGAGGGGAAATATTGTGCTCTCTCATGAGCTCTGTCTTCTATGAAAAAATCAGGAAATTGAACGTCTTTTGAGAATTTTTCGGCGAATTTCGTAGGCATTCGTAGCATGTGAAAGCAATTGGAACAGACCTTACATGATTTTCCAAAAGTTCATTTAGCTACTGGGTAAATTGGATGGGACTGACATATTTGAAATAATGGATCTAGTCGTCAATAAGGTAAAGTCAAACCTAGAAAGTAAGCCCCATTGTTTTTGCTGACATTTAATAATACAAATTTTAAATTGTAGGTAAAATACTAAATTCAGACATCAATAAAACCCATAAATTGGTCCAATACGGGAGCGCTTAGGCGCTTATAGTGACCTAACCATCGAATAAAAACATCTAACCTTGTCCTCCCTCCTTCTACCACTATCAGACATATATTCTACAATTTTAATATTCCCTTATCCATTGTTTGGTATCTAAAAAAGAAGGTTAAAGTACAAGTTTCATAGGCTCCATAGCCTATATGTAGGTAGAGTGCGACGCTCACACGCCGAAGGGTCCAGGTTCGATTTCCAGCTCAACACCAATTTTTCGAATTTTTCACGGCATCACCTCTTTCGAGCTGCTGACAACACTCAAAGAGTAATAACTGTCTAAGAAAGCTTCTCAAACTTCGCCGTTTGGAGTCGGCAAAAAGCTGTAGGTCCCCTCTATCTGCAAGTGACGAAGGATTACGTTGATTGAGAAATAGGGATTTCAAAGCTGGCGAAAGAAAATGCGAAGAGTCTTGTTCCTTGGCGCTCACACGTGATGCAATCTTAGTTGAAGAAGAATATTTTTTCAAGTAATAATTAAAATTTGTACACACGTAAGTCCATTCTATTATTTCCAACACGAGTAGTTGGTGAGGAAGCTACTGGATTTTTAATGTGATGACTTTTGGTGTTAACAACTAATCTATTAAATAAATTTACGCTAATATTTTTTTTTTATGTTATTTCAATTTTTATTACTTTAAGCCTTGAAATAGTTTAGAAAACAATTGACACCTATTAAATAAATGCCAAATGCTAAGTGAAGTAGCTAAAATACTTACATGTACATGTAATTTAATATGACATATTAATTTTTTAGACAAATAATAGAAATTATGTTATAAACAAATCGTTACTGCGGGTTTGTATCAGTAAAGAATCTACATTTTATGGATACTTAGACCTTCATATATATCACTAATTTTCACTACGTCACTAAGATCTACTCCTAAGAGGAAACTAAGATCTTCATACACATATATTAGTAATTTGCAACTACGTCATACAGACAGTATAAGATGTCCATGGAACATGCCACATTTATGGCACTGTCAAACATCAACCTTCAGCGCAGACGTCATATATTTATGGTTTTTCATCGAGATCGTGTGTAACTCATAAGTCAACACCAGAGGCACGATCTTTCAGAAGTCATTTCAATTGCTAGCTTACGCTGTTGACATTGACGTGATTAGACGAACACAGCGAGCCGTCAATGAGGCATTTGCTCGCACTGAAGCGGAAGGGGCTAAAATGGGTCTGGCGAGGAATGAGGGCAAAACTAAGTACAGGCTATCATCAAGGAAGGACACACAACATCGACGTCTCGGACAGAGCATCACACTAGGCAACAGAAACTTCGAGGTAGTCAAAGACTTCGTCTACCTCGGCTCCGCGGACCGGGACAACAACATCAAACAATAAAAAATCAAACTCAGAATCACTCTTGTCAATCGCTGTTTCTTTGGGCTCAGGAGGCAATTGGCAATAAAGCCCTCTCTCGAAGGACCAAGCTCGCTTTAAATAACAGCCTGATCATTCCGGTCCTACTTTATGGAGCGAAAACTTGGACGTTAGCTAAGGCGGATGAGGAAGCCCTTAGTCTGCTCGAGAGAAAAGTTTTGCGTGCGGTTTTCAGTCCTGTTTACGTTGATGGCATCTGGAGGAGAAGATTTAACGACCAACTCTATAGGCTGTACAGCGACATGCGCCTGATCATGCGTCTACAAATACAACACTTAAGGTGGCTAGGCCATGTAGAGCGTATGGACACCACTGCTCCGACCCGAACTCTTCGAATACGAACCATTGGGACAACGCAACAGAGGACGGCCTAGACTAAGGTGGCGCCCACAAGGGGAGAAGGACCTCAATCACCTTGGAGTGCGCAACTGAAGGCAGCTAGCGAAAGATCGTGCAGGCTGGAGAGGCATGTTGGTTAAGGCCCAGGTCCAGCCCGGACTGTAGCGCCACAGAAGAAGAAGTACGTACGTATAATTATCATTCTGAAATATAAAAAAGTGGGAGCAAAAGGTAAATAAATTAGAAATAAGACGAAATTCAACTTTCTGTATGCGTTCCACTTTGTATGTAAAAGGCGTTGTGTATATATGTACATGACATGTCCTTCCAGCTGATGGCTGTGTGCACATAGAATACTTCACTTGCGTATCGGCAAAGTATCCGTTGACGTTAAGGTACGTTTATACATAGATCGAGATGTGCATGGTTTTTTCGTGTTAAACTTTGAAAAAAACATACAATGACGATCCGGAATAATTTGGTACGGCTTTGAGAATAAAAAAGAAATGTTTGATTTATTATTTAATATTCTGTCAACTTAACTCTAACAAACGTTAATTTATAATTCAAAAAAATTCTCTTAAAATGTCAAAATGTGTCGATTACCAACGATGACGGAGAGAAAAGTTAAAAGTTGAGCTACTGCATCCGTCGCGTGTTGGTCTATGGGTCATCTCCCATAAGAATGGGAGATGCGCACACGAAGAGTTGTGGGCACAACACCTCCACCTCTGAATAGGTACAGTTACAGATCTGTTCCAATTCATTTGTTCGCAAAAATTCGTAGCTGAGTTGTTTAGGTAAAAATCTCTCTTGGAGAGAGTAACTCTGTCGAATCTGGTGAAACGATTTTTCGTAGAAAATCAAAGAATTGACAAACCGTCAAAAAAAATATTAGGTGTGTTCCCGTCCCCGAAAAAACAACACGAAAGAACACAATATCCGTTCCCGTATTCTGAAAAAATGGGTTTTACGTCAAATTCACGCTCTCTTGAGGAAGTAAAATATTTTCCCACCATGCCGATTTTATCACCAGAAATTTTTGTGGGTAGGTTGTTGGTTTTCTGTCAAATGAATTGATGTGCGTACTGAGATAAGTGAGCATAGACCCATTATCTATATGTATGTGTCATAAATCGTCTTGTTGTTTTTGTTTTATGTATGTATCGAAAAGGGAATTAAAAATTTCCGGTACTTTACCTTTTTCTCAGAGAGATTTCCCCCACTCCTTAACAAATGACAGACAGTTTAGTACAGAAAGTATTGGAACACACCTATAAATATACTACACAAAAGACTAGAAAACATCACATAATAACAAAAATTTCGTTCCTGTATACCGAATAAATTGGTTTTACGTCAAATGAGCATTCCCTCGAGAGAATTAACCTCAGATTTACCCCCACTCCTTAACAAATGACAAACTTCGGAATTTGGTACAGAAAGTACCGGAACACACGTTATATGTAAACAGCTATCAGATATATGAAATGTCAGAGGTTTTTTTATTTTCACTTTGACAGTCATCTGCCGCCCACAGATTTTTCTTCCGCAGAAATTAGTAGGGAGGGGAAATATTGTGCTCTCTCATGAGCTCTGTCTTCTATGAAAAAATCAGGAAATTGAACGTCTTTTGAGAATTTTTCGGCGAATTTCGTAGGCATTCGTAGCATGTGAAAGCAATTGGAACAGACCTTACATGATTTTCCAAAAGTTCATTTAGCTACTGGGTAAATTGGATGGGACTGACATATTTGAAATAATGGATCTAGTCGTCAATAAGGTAAAGTCAAACCTAGAAAGTAAGCCCCATTGTTTTTGCTGACATTTAATAATACAAATTTTAAATTGTAGGTAAAATACTAAATTCAGACATCAATAAAACCCATAAATTGGTCCAATACGGGAGCGCTTAGGCGCTTATAGTGACCTAACCATCGAATAAAAACATCTAACCTTGTCCTCCCTCCTTCTACCACTATCAGACATATATTCTACAATTTTAATATTCCCTTATCCATTGTTTGGTATCTAAAAAAGAAGGTTAAAGTACAAGTTTCATAGGCTCCATAGCCTATATGTAGGTAGAGTGCGACGCTCACACGCCGAAGGGTCCAGGTTCGATTTCCAGCTCAACACCAATTTTTCGAATTTTTCACGGCATCACCTCTTTCGAGCTGCTGACAACACTCAAAGAGTAATAACTGTCTAAGAAAGCTTCTCAAACTTCGCCGTTTGGAGTCGGCAAAAAGCTGTAGGTCCCCTCTATCTGCAAGTGACGAAGGATTACGTTGATTGAGAAATAGGGATTTCAAAGCTGGCGAAAGAAAATGCGAAGAGTCTTGTTCCTTGGCGCTCACACGTGATGCAATCTTAGTTGAAGAAGAATATTTTTTCAAGTAATAATTAAAATTTGTACACACGTAAGTCCATTCTATTATTTCCAACACGAGTAGTTGGTGAGGAAGCTACTGGATTTTTAATGCGATGACTTTTGGTGTTAACAACTAATCTATTAAATAAATTTACGCTAATATTTTTTTTTTATGTTATTTCAATTTTTATTACTTTAAGCCTTGAAATAGTTTAGAAAACAATTGACACCTATTAAATAAATGCCAAATGCTAAGTGAAGTAGCTAAAATACTTACATGTACATGTAATTTAATATGACATATTAATTTTTTAGACAAATAATAGAAATTATGTTATAAACAAATCGTTACTGCGGGTTTGTATCAGTAAAGAATCTACATTTTATGGATACTTAGACCTTCATATATATCACTAATTTTCACTACGTCACTAAGATCTACTCCTAAGAGGAAACTAAGATCTTCATACACATATATTAGTAATTTGCAACTACGTCATACAGACAGTATAAGATGTCCATGGAACATGCCACATTTATGGCACTGTCAAACATCAACCTTCAGCGCAGACGTCATATATTTATGGTTTTTCACCGAGATCGTGTGTAACTCATAAGTCAACACCAGAGGCACGATCTTTCAGAAGTCATTTCAATTGCTAGCTTACGCTGTTGACATTGACGTGATTAGACGAACACAGCGAGCCGTCAATGAGGCATTTGCTCGCACTGAAGCGGAAGGGGCTAAAATGGGTCTGGCGAGGAATGAGGGCAAAACTAAGTACAGGCTATCATCAAGGAAGGACACACAACATCGACGTCTCGGACAGAGCATCACACTAGGCAACAGAAACTTCGAGGTAGTCAAAGACTTCGTCTACCTCGGCTCCGCGGACCGGGACAACAACATCAAACAATAAAAAATCAAACTCAGAATCACTCTTGTCAATCGCTGTTTCTTTGGGCTCAGGAGGCAATTGGCAATAAAGCCCTCTCTCGAAGGACCAAGCTCGCTTTAAATAACAGCCTGATCATTCCGGTCCTACTTTATGGAGCGAAAACTTGGACGTTAGCTAAGGCGGATGAGGAAGCCCTTAGTCTGCTCGAGAGAAAAGTTTTGCGTGCGGTTTTCAGTCCTGTTTACGTTGATGGCATCTGGAGGAGAAGATTTAACGACCAACTCTATAGGCTGTACAGCGACATGCGCCTGATCATGCGTCTACAAATACAACACTTAAGGTGGCTAGGCCATGTAGAGCGTATGGACACCACTGCTCCGACCCGAACTCTTCGAATACGAACCATTGGGACAACGCAACAGAGGACGGCCTAGACTAAGGTGGCGCCCACAAGGGGAGAAGGACCTCAATCACCTTGGAGTGCGCAACTGAAGGCAGCTAGCGAAAGATCGTGCAGGCTGGAGAGGCATGTTGGTTAAGGCCCAGGTCCAGCCCGGACTGTAGCGCCACAGAAGAAGAAGTACGTACGTATAATTATCATTCTGAAATATAAAAAAGTGGGAGCAAAAGGTAAATAAATTAGAAATAAGACGAAATTCAACTTTCTGTATGCGTTCCACTTTGTATGTAAAAGGCGTTGTGTATATATGTACATGACATGTCCTTCCAGCTGATGGCTGTGTGCACATAGAATACTTCACTTGCGTATCGGCAAAGTATCCGTTGACGTTAAGGTACGTTTATACATAGATCGAGATGTGCATGGTTTTTTCGTGTTAAACTTTGAAAAAAACATACAATGACGATCCGGAATAATTTGGTACGGCTTTGAGAATAAAAAAGAAATGTTTGATTTATTATTTAATATTCTGTCAACTTAACTCTAACAAACGTTAATTTATAATTCAAAAAAATTCTCTTAAAATGTCAAAATGTGTCGATTACCAACGATGACGGAGAGAAAAGTTAAAAGTTGAGCTACTGCATCCGTCGCGTGTTGGTCTATGGGTCATCTCCCATAAGAATGGGAGATGCGCACACGAAGAGTTGTGGGCACAACACCTCCACCTCTGAATAGGTACAGTTACAGATCTGTTCCAATTCATTTGTTCGCAAAAATTCGTAGCTGAGTTGTTTAGGTAAAAATCTCTCTTGGAGAGAGTAACTCTGTCGAATCTGGTGAAACGATTTTTCGTAGAAAATCAAAGAATTGACAAACCGTCAAAAAAAATATTAGGTGTGTTCCCGTCCCCGAAAAAACAACACGAAAGAACACAATATCCGTTCCCGTATTCTGAAAAAATGGGTTTTACGTCAAATTCACGCTCTCTTGAGGAAGTAAAATATTTTCCCACCATGCCGATTTTATCACCAGAAATTTTTGTGGGTAGGTTGTTGGTTTTCTGTCAAATGAATTGATGTGCGTACTGAGATAAGTGAGCATAGACCCATTATCTATATGTATGTGTCATAAATCGTCTTGTTGTTTTTGTTTTATGTATGTATCGAAAAGGGAATTAAAAATTTCCGGTACTTTACCTTTTTCTCAGAGAGATTTCCCCCACTCCTTAACAAATGACAGACAGTTTAGTACAGAAAGTATTGGAACACACCTATAAATATACTACACAAAAGACTAGAAAACATCACATAATAACAAAAATTTCGTTCCTGTATACCGAATAAATTGGTTTTACGTCAAATGAGCATTCCCTCGAGAGAATTAACCTCAGATTTACCCCCACTCCTTAACAAATGACAAACTTCGGAATTTGGTACAGAAAGTACCGGAACACACGTTATATGTAAACAGGTATCAGATATATGAAATGTCAGAGGTTTTTTTATTTTCACTTTGACAGTCATCTGCCGCCCACAGATTTTTCTTCCGCAGAAATTAGTAGGGAGGGGAAATATTGTGCTCTCTCATGAGCTCTGTCTTCTATGAAAAAATCAGGAAATTGAACGTCTTTTGAGAATTTTTCGGCGAATTTCGTAGGCATTCGTAGCATGTGAAAGCAATTGGAACAGACCTTACATGATTTTCCAAAAGTTCATTTAGCTACTGGGTAAATTGGATGGGACTGACATATTTGAAATAATGGATCTAGTCGTCAATAAGGTAAAGTCAAACCTAGAAAGTAAGCCCCATTGTTTTTGCTGACATTTAATAATACAAATTTTAAATTGTAGGTAAAATACTAAATTCAGACATCAATAAAACCCATAAATTGGTCCAATACGGGAGCGCTTAGGCGCTTATAGTGACCTAACCATCGAATAAAAACATCTAACCTTGTCCTCCCTCCTTCTACCACTATCAGACATATATTCTACAATTTTAATATTCCCTTATCCATTGTTTGGTATCTAAAAAAGAAGGTTAAAGTACAAGTTTCATAGGCTCCATAGCCTATATGTAGGTAGAGTGCGACGCTCACACGCCGAAGGGTCCAGGTTCGATTTCCAGCTCAACACCAATTTTTCGAATTTTTCACGGCATCACCTCTTTCGAGCTGCTGACAACACTCAAAGAGTAATAACTGTCTAAGAAAGCTTCTCAAACTTCGCCGTTTGGAGTCGGCAAAAAGCTGTAGGTCCCCTCTATCTGCAAGTGACGAAGGATTACGTTGATTGAGAAATAGGGATTTCAAAGCTGGCGAAAGAAAATGCGAAGAGTCTTGTTCCTTGGCGCTCACACGTGATGCAATCTTAGTTGAAGAAGAATATTTTTTCAAGTAATAATTAAAATTTGTACACACGTAAGTCCATTCTATTATTTCCAACACGAGTAGTTGGTGAGGAAGCTACTGGATTTTTAATGCGATGACTTTTGGTGTTAACAACTAATCTATTAAATAAATTTACGCTAATATTTTTTTTTTATGTTATTTCAATTTTTATTACTTTAAGCCTTGAAATAGTTTAGAAAACAATTGACACCTATTAAATAAATGCCAAATGCTAAGTGAAGTAGCTAAAATACTTACATGTACATGTAATTTAATATGACATATTAATTTTTTAGACAAATAATAGAAATTATGTTATAAACAAATCGTTACTGCGGGTTTGTATCAGTAAAGAATCTACATTTTATGGATACTTAGACCTTCATATATATCACTAATTTTCACTACGTCACTAAGATCTACTCCTAAGAGGAAACTAAGATCTTCATACACATATATTAGTAATTTGCAACTACGTCATACAGACAGTATAAGATGTCCATGGAACATGCCACATTTATGGCACTGTCAAACATCAACCTTCAGCGCAGACGTCATATATTTATGGTTTTTCATCGAGATCGTGTGTAACTCATAAGTCAACACCAGAGGCACGATCTTTCAGAAGTCATTTCAATTGCTAGCTTACGCTGTTGACATTGACGTGATTAGACGAACACAGCGAGCCGTCAATGAGGCATTTGCTCGCACTGAAGCGGAAGGGGCTAAAATGGGTCTGGCGAGGAATGAGGGCAAAACTAAGTACAGGCTATCATCAAGGAAGGACACACAACATCGACGCCTCGGACAGAGCATCACACTAGGCAACAGAAACTTCGAGGTAGTCAAAGACTTCGTCTACCTCGGCTCCGCGGACCGGGACAACAACATCAAACAATAAAAAATCAAACTCAGAATCACTCTTGTCTTGTTCTTTGGGCTCAGGAGGCAATTGGCAATAAAGCCCTCTCTCGAAGGACCAAGCTCGCTTTAAATAACAGCCTGATCATTCCTGTCCTACTTTATGGCGCGAAAACTTGGACGTTAGCTAAGGCGGATGAGGAAGCCCTTAGTCTGCTCGAGAGAAAAGTTTTGCGTGCGGTTTTCAGTCCTGTTTACGTTGATGGCATCTGGAGGAGAAGATTTAACGACCAACTCTATAGGCTGTACAGCGACATGCGCCTGATCATGCGTCTACAAATACAACACTTAAGGTGGCTAGGCCATGTAGAGCATATGGACACCACTGCTCCGACCCGAACTCTTCGAATGCGAACCATTGGGACAACGCAACAGAGGACGGCCTAGACTAAGGTGGCGCCCACAAGGGGAGAAGGACCTCAATCAGCTTGAAGTGCGCAACTGAAGGCAGCTAGCGAAAGATCGTGCAGGATGGAGAGGCATGTTGGTTAAGGCCCAGGTCCAGCCCGGACTGTAGCGCCACAGAAGAAGAAGTACGTACGTATAATTATCATTCTGAAATATAAAAAAGTGGGAGCAAAAGGTAAATAAATTAGAAATAAGACGAAATTCAACTTTCTGTATGCGTTCCACTTTGTATGTAAAAGGCGTTGTGTATATATGTACATGACATGTCCTTCCAGCTGATGGCTGTGTGCACATAGAATACTTCACTTGCGTATCGGCAAAGTATCCGTTGACGTTAAGGTACGTTTATACATAGATCGAGATGTGCATGGTTTTTTCGTGTTAAACTTTGAAAAAAACATACAATGACGATCCGGAATAATTTGGTACGGCTTTGAGAATAAAAAAGAAATGTTTGATTTATTATTTAATATTCTGTCAACTTAACTCTAACAAACGTTAATTTATAATTCAAAAAAATTCTCTTAAAATGTCAAAATGTGTCGATTACCAACGATGACGGAGAGAAAAGTTAAAAGTTGAGCTACTGCATCCGTCGCGTGTTGGTCTATGGGTCATCTCCCATAAGAATGGGAGATGCGCACACGAAGAGTTGTGGGCACAACACCTCCACCTCTGAATAGGTACAGTTACAGATCTGTTCCAATTCATTTGTTCGCAAAAATTCGTAGCTGAGTTGTTTAGGTAAAAATCTCTCTTGGAGAGAGTAACTCTGTCGAATCTGGTGAAACGATTTTTCGTAGAAAATCAAAGAATTGACAAACCGTCAAAAAAAATATTAGGTGTGTTCCCGTCCCCGAAAAAACAACACGAAAGAACACAATATCCGTTCCCGTATTCTGAAAAAATGGGTTTTACGTCAAATTCACGCTCTCTTGAGGAAGTAAAATATTTTCCCACCATGCCGATTTTATCACCAGAAATTTTTGTGGGTAGGTTGTTGGTTTTCTGTCAAATGAATTGATGTGCGTACTGAGATAAGTGAGCATAGACCCATTATCTATATGTATGTGTCATAAATCGTCTTGTTGTTTTTGTTTTATGTATGTATCGAAAAGGGAATTAAAAATTTCCGGTACTTTACCTTTTTCTCAGAGAGATTTCCCCCACTCCTTAACAAATGACAGACAGTTTAGTACAGAAAGTATTGGAACACACCTATAAATATACTACACAAAAGACTAGAAAACATCACATAATAACAAAAATTTCGTTCCTGTATACCGAATAAATTGGTTTTACGTCAAATGAGCATTCCCTCGAGAGAATTAACCTCAGATTTACCCCCACTCCTTAACAAATGACAAACTTCGGAATTTGGTACAGAAAGTACCGGAACACACGTTATATGTAAACAGCTATCAGATATATGAAATGTCAGAGGTTTTTTTATTTTCACTTTGACAGTCATCTGCCGCCCACAGATTTTTCTTCCGCAGAAATTAGTAGGGAGGGGAAATATTGTGCTCTCTCATGAGCTCTGTCTTCTATGAAAAAATCAGGAAATTGAACGTCTTTTGAGAATTTTTCGGCGAATTTCGTAGGCATTCGTAGCATGTGAAAGCAATTGGAACAGACCTTACATGATTTTCCAAAAGTTCATTTAGCTACTGGGTAAATTGGATGGGACTGACATATTTGAAATAATGGATCTAGTCGTCAATAAGGTAAAGTCAAACCTAGAAAGTAAGCCCAATTGTTTTTGCTGACATTTAATAATACAAATTTTAAATTGTAGGTAAAATACTAAATTCAGACATCAATAAAACCCATAAATTGGTCCAATACGGGAGCGCTTAGGCGCTTATAGTGACCTAACCATCGAATAAAAACATCTAACCTTGTCCTCCCTCCTTCTACCACTATCAGACATATATTCTACAATTTTAATATTCCCTTATCCATTGTTTGGTATCTAAAAAAGAAGGTTAAAGTACAAGTTTCATAGGCTCCATAGCCTATATGTAGGTAGAGTGCGACGCTCACACGCCGAAGGGTCCAGGTTCGATTTCCAGCTCAACACCAATTTTTCGAATTTTTCACGGCATCACCTCTTTCGAGCTGCTGACAACACTCAAAGAGTAATAACTGTCTAAGAAAGCTTCTCAAACTTCGCCGTTTGGAGTCGGCAAAAAGCTGTAGGTCCCCTCTATCTGCAAGTGACGAAGGATTACGTTGATTGAGAAATAGGGATTTCAAAGCTGGCGAAAGAAAATGCGAAGAGTCTTGTTCCTTGGCGCTCACACGTGATGCAATCTTAGTTGAAGAAGAATATTTTTTCAAGTAATAATTAAAATTTGTACACACGTAAGTCCATTCTATTATTTCCAACACGAGTAGTTGGTGAGGAAGCTACTGGATTTTTAATGCGATGACTTTTGGTGTTAACAACTAATCTATTAAATAAATTTACGCTAATATTTTTTTTTTATGTTATTTCAATTTTTATTACTTTAAGCCTTGAAATAGTTTAGAAAACAATTGACACCTATTAAATAAATGCCAAATGCTAAGTGAAGTAGCTAAAATACTTACATGTACATGTAATTTAATATGACATATTAATTTTTTAGACAAATAATAGAAATTATGTTATAAACAAATCGTTACTGCGGGTTTGTATCAGTAAAGAATCTACATTTTATGGATACTTAGACCTTCATATATATCACTAATTTTCACTACGTCACTAAGATCTACTCCTAAGAGGAAACTAAGATCTTCATACACATATATTAGTAATTTGCAACTACGTCATACAGACAGTATAAGATGTCCATGGAACATGCCACATTTATGGCACTGTCAAACATCAACCTTCAGCGCAGACGTCATATATTTATGGTTTTTCATCGAGATCGTGTGTAACTCATAAGTCAACACCAGAGGCACGATCTTTCAGAAGTCATTTCAATTGCTAGCTTACGCTGTTGACATTGACGTGATTAGACGAACACAGCGAGCCGTCAATGAGGCATTTGCTCGCACTGAAGCGGAAGGGGCTAAAATGGGTCTGGCGAGGAATGAGGGCAAAACTAAGTACAGGCTATCATCAAGGAAGGACACACAACATCGACGTCTCGGACAGAGCATCACACTAGGCAACAGAAACTTCGAGGTAGTCAAAGACTTCGTCTACCTCGGCTCCGCGGACCGGGACAACAACATCAAACAATAAAAAATCAAACTCAGAATCACTCTTGTCAATCGCTGTTTCTTTGGGCTCAGGAGGCAATTGGCAATAAAGCCCTCTCTCAAAGGACCAAGCTCGCTTTAAATAACAGCCTGATCATTCCGGTCCTACTTTATGGAGCGAAAACTTGGACGTTAGCTAAGGCGGATGAGGAAGCCCTTAGTCTGCTCGAGAGAAAAGTTTTGCGTGCGGTTTTCAGTCCTGTTTACGTTGATGGCATCTGGAGGAGAAGATTTAACGACCAACTCTATAGGCTGTACAGCGACATGCGCCTGATCATGCGTCTACAAATACAACACTTAAGGTGGCTAGGCCATGTAGAGCGTATGGACACCACTGCTCCGACCCGAACTCTTCGAATACGAACCATTGCGACAACGCAACAGAGGACGGCTATCAGATATATGAAATGTCAGAGGTTTTTTTATTTTCACTTTGACAGTCATCTGCCGCCCACAGATTTTTCTTCCGCAGAAATTAGTAGGGAGGGGAAATATTGTGCTCTCTCATGAGCTCTGTCTTCTATGAAAAAATCAGGAAATTGAACGTCTTTTGAGAATTTTTCGGCGAATTTCGTAGGCATTCGTAGCATGTGAAAGCAATTGGAACAGACCTTACATGATTTTCCAAAAGTTCATTTAGCTACTGGGTAAATTGGATGGGACTGACATATTTGAAATAATGGATCTAGTCGTCAATAAGGTAAAGTCAAACCTAGAAAGTAAGCCCCATTGTTTTTGCTGACATTTAATAATACAAATTTTAAATTGTAGGTAAAATACTAAATTCAGACATCAATAAAACCCATAAATTGGTCCAATACGGGAGCGCTTAGGCGCTTATAGTGACCTAACCATCGAATAAAAACATCTAACCTTGTCCTCCCTCCTTCTACCACTATCAGACATATATTCTACAATTTTAATATTCCCTTATCCATTGTTTGGTATCTAAAAAAGAAGGTTAAAGTACAAGTTTCATAGGCTCCATAGCCTATATGTAGGTAGAGTGCGACGCTCACACGCCGAAGGGTCCAGGTTCGATTTCCAGCTCAACACCAATTTTTCGAATTTTTCACGGCATCACCTCTTTCGAGCTGCTGACAACACTCAAAGAGTAATAACTGTCTAAGAAAGCTTCTCAAACTTCGCCGTTTGGAGTCGGCAAAAAGCTGTAGGTCCCCTCTATCTGCAAGTGACGAAGGATTACGTTGATTGAGAAATAGGGATTTCAAAGCTGGCGAAAGAAAATGCGAAGAGTCTTGTTCCTTGGCGCTCACACGTGATGCAATCTTAGTTGAAGAAGAATATTTTTTCAAGTAATAATTAAAATTTGTACACACGTAAGTCCATTCTATTATTTCCAACACGAGTAGTTGGTGAGGAAGCTACTGGATTTTTAATGTGATGACTTTTGGTGTTAACAACTAATCTATTAAATAAATTTACGCTAATATTTTTTTTTTATGTTATTTCAATTTTTATTACTTTAAGCCTTGAAATAGTTTAGAAAACAATTGACACCTATTAAATAAATGCCAAATGCTAAGTGAAGTAGCTAAAATACTTACATGTACATGTAATTTAATATGACATATTAATTTTTTAGACAAATAATAGAAATTATGTTATAAACAAATCGTTACTGCGGGTTTGTATCAGTAAAGAATCTACATTTTATGGATACTTAGACCTTCATATATATCACTAATTTTCACTACGTCACTAAGATCTACTCCTAAGAGGAAACTAAGATCTTCATACACATATATTAGTAATTTGCAACTACGTCATACAGACAGTATAAGATGTCCATGGAACATGCCACATTTATGGCACTGTCAAACATCAACCTTCAGCGCAGACGTCATATATTTATGGTTTTTCATCGAGATCGTGTGTAACTCATAAGTCAACACCAGAGGCACGATCTTTCAGAAGTCATTTCAATTGCTAGCTTACGCTGTTGACATTGACGTGATTAGACGAACACAGCGAGCCGTCAATGAGGCATTTGCTCGCACTGAAGCGGAAGGGGCTAAAATGGGTCTGGCGAGGAATGAGGGCAAAACTAAGTACAGGCTATCATCAAGGAAGGACACACAACATCGACGTCTCGGACAGAGCATCACACTAGGCAACAGAAACTTCGAGGTAGTCAAAGACTTCGTCTACCTCGGCTCCGCGGACCGGGACAACAACATCAAACAATAAAAAATCAAACTCAGAATCACTCTTGTCAATCGCTGTTTCTTTGGGCTCAGGAGGCAATTGGCAATAAAGCCCTCTCTCGAAGGACCAAGCTCGCTTTAAATAACAGCCTGATCATTCCGGTCCTACTTTATGGAGCGAAAACTTGGACGTTAGCTAAGGCGGATGAGGAAGCCCTTAGTCTGCTCGAGAGAAAAGTTTTGCGTGCGGTTTTCAGTCCTGTTTACGTTGATGGCATCTGGAGGAGAAGATTTAACGACCAACTCTATAGGCTGTACAGCGACATGCGCCTGATCATGCGTCTACAAATACAACACTTAAGGTGGCTAGGCCATGTAGAGCGTATGGACACCACTGCTCCGACCCGAACTCTTCGAATACGAACCATTGGGACAACGCAACAGAGGACGGCCTAGACTAAGGTGGCGCCCACAAGGGGAGAAGGACCTCAATCACCTTGGAGTGCGCAACTGAAGGCAGCTAGCGAAAGATCGTGCAGGCTGGAGAGGCATGTTGGTTAAGGCCCAGGTCCAGCCCGGACTGTAGCGCCACAGAAGAAGAAGTACGTACGTATAATTATCATTCTGAAATATAAAAAAGTGGGAGCAAAAGGTAAATAAATTAGAAATAAGACGAAATTCAACTTTCTGTATGCGTTCCACTTTGTATGTAAAAGGCGTTGTGTATATATGTACATGACATGTCCTTCCAGCTGATGGCTGTGTGCACATAGAATACTTCACTTGCGTATCGGCAAAGTATCCGTTGACGTTAAGGTACGTTTATACATAGATCGTGTTAAACTTTGAAAAAAACATACAATGACGATCCGGAATAATTTTGTACGGCTTTGAGAATAAAAAAGAAATGTTTGATTTATTATTTAATATTCTGTCAACTTAACTCTAACAAACGTTAATTTATAATTCAAAAAAATTCTCTTAAAATGTCAAAATGTGTCGATTACCAACGATGACGGAGAGAAAAGTTAAAAGTTGAGCTACTGCATCCGTCGCGTGTTGGTCTATGGGTCATCTCCCATAAGAATGGGAGATGCGCACACGAAGAGTTGTGGGCACAACACCTCCACCTCTGAATAGGTACAGTTACAGATCTGTTCCAATTCATTTGTTCGCAAAAATTCGTAGCTGAGTTGTTTAGGTAAAAATCTCTCTTGGAGAGAGTAACTCTGTCGAATCTGGTGAAACGATTTTTCGTAGAAAATCAAAGAATTGACAAACCGTCAAAAAAAATATTAGGTGTGTTCCCGTCCCCGAAAAAACAACACGAAAGAACACAATATCCGTTCCCGTATTCTGAAAAAATGGGTTTTACGTCAAATTCACGCTCTCTTGAGGAAGTAAAATATTTTCCCACCATGCCGATTTTATCACCAGAAATTTTTGTGGGTAGGTTGTTGGTTTTCTGTCAAATGAATTGATGTGCGTACTGAGATAAGTGAGCATAGACCCATTATCTATATGTATGTGTCATAAATCGTCTTGTTGTTTTTGTTTTATGTATGTATCGAAAAGGGAATTAAAAATTTCCGGTACTTTACCTTTTTCTCAGAGAGATTTCCCCCACTCCTTAACAAATGACAGACAGTTTAGTACAGAAAGTATTGGAACACACCTATAAATATACTACACAAAAGACTAGAAAACATCACATAATAACAAAAATTTCGTTCCTGTATACCGAATAAATTGGTTTTACGTCAAATGAGCATTCCCTCGAGAGAATTAACCTCAGATTTACCCCCACTCCTTAACAAATGACAAACTTCGGAATTTGGTACAGAAAGTACCGGAACACACGTTATATGTAAACAGCTATCAGATATATGAAATGTCAGAGGTTTTTTTATTTTCACTTTGACAGTCATCTGCCGCCCACAGATTTTTCTTCCGCAGAAATTAGTAGGGAGGGGAAATATTGTGCTCTCTCATGAGCTCTGTCTTCTATGAAAAAATCAGGAAATTGAACGTCTTTTGAGAATTTTTCGGCGAATTTCGTAGGCATTCGTAGCATGTGAAAGCAATTGGAACAGACCTTACATGATTTTCCAAAAGTTCATTTAGCTACTGGGTAAATTGGATGGGACTGACATATTTGAAATAATGGATCTAGTCGTCAATAAGGTAAAGTCAAACCTAGAAAGTAAGCCCCATTGTTTTTGCTGACATTTAATAATACAAATTTTAAATTGTAGGTAAAATACTAAATTCAGACATCAATAAAACCCATAAATTGGTCCAATACGGGAGCGCTTAGGCGCTTATAGTGACCTAACCATCGAATAAAAACATCTAACCTTGTCCTCCCTCCTTCTACCACTATCAGACATATATTCTACAATTTTAATATTCCCTTATCCATTGTTTGGTATCTAAAAAAGAAGGTTAAAGTACAAGTTTCATAGGCTCCATAGCCTATATGTAGGTAGAGTGCGACGCTCACACGCCGAAGGGTCCAGGTTCGATTTCCAGCTCAACACCAATTTTTCGAATTTTTCACGGCATCACCTCTTTCGAGCTGCTGACAACACTCAAAGAGTAATAACTGTCTAAGAAAGCTTCTCAAACTTCGCCGTTTGGAGTCGGCAAAAAGCTGTAGGTCCCCTCTATCTGCAAGTGACGAAGGATTACGTTGATTGAGAAATAGGGATTTCAAAGCTGGCGAAAGAAAATGCGAAGAGTCTTGTTCCTTGGCGCTCACACGTGATGCAATCTTAGTTGAAGAAGAATATTTTTTCAAGTAATAATTAAAATTTGTACACACGTAAGTCCATTCTATTATTTCCAACACGAGTAGTTGGTGAGGAAGCTACTGGATTTTTAATGCGATGACTTTTGGTGTTAACAACTAATCTATTAAATAAATTTACGCTAATATTTTTTTTTTATGTTATTTCAATTTTTATTACTTTAAGCCTTGAAATAGTTTAGAAAACAATTGACACCTATTAAATAAATGCCAAATGCTAAGTGAAGTAGCTAAAATACTTACATGTACATGTAATTTAATATGACATATTAATTTTTTAGACAAATAATAGAAATTATGTTATAAACAAATCGTTACTGCGGGTTTGTATCAGTAAAGAATCTACATTTTATGGATACTTAGACCTTCATATATATCACTAATTTTCACTACGTCACTAAGATCTACTCCTAAGAGGAAACTAAGATCTTCATACACATATATTAGTAATTTGCAACTACGTCATACAGACAGTATAAGATGTCCATGGAACATGCCACATTTATGGCACTGTCAAACATCAACCTTCAGCGCAGACGTCATATATTTATGGTTTTTCATCGAGATCGTGTGTAACTCATAAGTCAACACCAGAGGCACGATCTTTCAGAAGTCATTTCAATTGCTAGCTTACGCTGTTGACATTGACGTGATTAGACGAACACAGCGAGCCGTCAATGAGGCATTTGCTCGCACTGAAGCGGAAGGGGCTAAAATGGGTCTGGCGAGGAATGAGGGCAAAACTAAGTACAGGCTATCATCAAGGAAGGACACACAACATCGACGTCTCGGACAGAGCATCACACTAGGCAACAGAAACTTCGAGGTAGTCAAAGACTTCGTCTACCTCGGCTCCGCGGACCGGGACAACAACATCAAACAATAAAAAATCAAACTCAGAATCACTCTTGTCAATCGCTGTTTCTTTGGGCTCAGGAGGCAATTGGCAATAAAGCCCTCTCTCGAAGGACCAAGCTCGCTTTAAATAACAGCCTGATCATTCCGGTCCTACTTTATGGAGCGAAAACTTGGACGTTAGCTAAGGCGGATGAGGAAGCCCTTAGTCTGCTCGAGAGAAAAGTTTTGCGTGCGGTTTTCAGTCCTGTTTACGTTGATGGCATCTGGAGGAGAAGATTTAACGACCAACTCTATAGGCTGTACAGCGACATGCGCCTGATCATGCGTCTACAAATACAACACTTAAGGTGGCTAGGCCATGTAGAGCGTATGGACACCACTGCTCCGACCCGAACTCTTCGAATACGAACCATTGGGACAACGCAACAGAGGACGGCCTAGACTAAGGTGGCGCCCACAAGGGGAGAAGGACCTCAATCACCTTGGAGTGCGCAACTGAAGGCAGCTAGCGAAAGATCGTGCAGGCTGGAGAGGCATGTTGGTTAAGGCCCAGGTCCAGCCCGGACTGTAGCGCCACAGAAGAAGAAGTACGTACGTATAATTATCATTCTGAAATATAAAAAAGTGGGAGCAAAAGGTAAATAAATTAGAAATAAGACGAAATTCAACTTTCTGTATGCGTTCCACTTTGTATGTAAAAGGCGTTGTGTATATATGTACATGACATGTCCTTCCAGCTGATGGCTGTGTGCACATAGAATACTTCACTTGCGTATCGGCAAAGTATCCGTTGACGTTAAGGTACGTTTATACATAGATCGAGATGTGCATGGTTTTTTCGTGTTAAACTTTGAAAAAAACATACAATGACGATCCGGAATAATTTGGTACGGCTTTGAGAATAAAAAAGAAATGTTTGATTTATTATTTAATATTCTGTCAACTTAACTCTAACAAACGTTAATTTATAATTCAAAAAAATTCTCTTAAAATGTCAAAATGTGTCGATTACCAACGATGACGGAGAGAAAAGTTAAAAGTTGAGCTACTGCATCCGTCGCGTGTTGGTCTATGGGTCATCTCCCATAAGAATGGGAGATGCGCACACGAAGAGTTGTGGGCACAACACCTCCACCTCTGAATAGGTACAGTTACAGATCTGTTCCAATTCATTTGTTCGCAAAAATTCGTAGCTGAGTTGTTTAGGTAAAAATCTCTCTTGGAGAGAGTAACTCTGTCGAATCTGGTGAAACGATTTTTCGTAGAAAATCAAAGAATTGACAAACCGTCAAAAAAAATATTAGGTGTGTTCCCGTCCCCGAAAAAACAACACGAAAGAACACAATATCCGTTCCCGTATTCTGAAAAAATGGGTTTTACGTCAAATTCACGCTCTCTTGAGGAAGTAAAATATTTTCCCACCATGCCGATTTTATCACCAGAAATTTTTGTGGGTAGGTTGTTGGTTTTCTGTCAAATGAATTGATGTGCGTACTGAGATAAGTGAGCATAGACCCATTATCTATATGTATGTGTCATAAATCGTCTTGTTGTTTTTGTTTTATGTATGTATCGAAAAGGGAATTAAAAATTTCCGGTACTTTACCTTTTTCTCAGAGAGATTTCCCCCACTCCTTAACAAATGACAGACAGTTTAGTACAGAAAGTATTGGAACACACCTATAAATATACTACACAAAAGACTAGAAAACATCACATAATAACAAAAATTTCGTTCCTGTATACCGAATAAATTGGTTTTACGTCAAATGAGCATTCCCTCGAGAGAATTAACCTCAGATTTACCCCCACTCCTTAACAAATGACAAACTTCGGAATTTGGTACAGAAAGTACCGGAACACACGTTATATGTAAACAGGTATCAGATATATGAAATGTCAGAGGTTTTTTTATTTTCACTTTGACAGTCATCTGCCGCCCACAGATTTTTCTTCCGCAGAAATTAGTAGGGAGGGGAAATATTGTGCTCTCTCATGAGCTCTGTCTTCTATGAAAAAATCAGGAAATTGAACGTCTTTTGAGAATTTTTCGGCGAATTTCGTAGGCATTCGTAGCATGTGAAAGCAATTGGAACAGACCTTACATGATTTTCCAAAAGTTCATTTAGCTACTGGGTAAATTGGATGGGACTGACATATTTGAAATAATGGATCTAGTCGTCAATAAGGTAAAGTCAAACCTAGAAAGTAAGCCCCATTGTTTTTGCTGACATTTAATAATACAAATTTTAAATTGTAGGTAAAATACTAAATTCAGACATCAATAAAACCCATAAATTGGTCCAATACGGGAGCGCTTAGGCGCTTATAGTGACCTAACCATCGAATAAAAACATCTAACCTTGTCCTCCCTCCTTCTACCACTATCAGACATATATTCTACAATTTTAATATTCCCTTATCCATTGTTTGGTATCTAAAAAAGAAGGTTAAAGTACAAGTTTCATAGGCTCCATAGCCTATATGTAGGTAGAGTGCGACGCTCACACGCCGAAGGGTCCAGGTTCGATTTCCAGCTCAACACCAATTTTTCGAATTTTTCACGGCATCACCTCTTTCGAGCTGCTGACAACACTCAAAGAGTAATAACTGTCTAAGAAAGCTTCTCAAACTTCGCCGTTTGGAGTCGGCAAAAAGCTGTAGGTCCCCTCTATCTGCAAGTGACGAAGGATTACGTTGATTGAGAAATAGGGATTTCAAAGCTGGCGAAAGAAAATGCGAAGAGTCTTGTTCCTTGGCGCTCACACGTGATGCAATCTTAGTTGAAGAAGAATATTTTTTCAAGTAATAATTAAAATTTGTACACACGTAAGTCCATTCTATTATTTCCAACACGAGTAGTTGGTGAGGAAGCTACTGGATTTTTAATGCGATGACTTTTGGTGTTAACAACTAATCTATTAAATAAATTTACGCTAATATTTTTTTTTTATGTTATTTCAATTTTTATTACTTTAAGCCTTGAAATAGTTTAGAAAACAATTGACACCTATTAAATAAATGCCAAATGCTAAGTGAAGTAGCTAAAATACTTACATGTACATGTAATTTAATATGACATATTAATTTTTTAGACAAATAATAGAAATTATGTTATAAACAAATCGTTACTGCGGGTTTGTATCAGTAAAGAATCTACATTTTATGGATACTTAGACCTTCATATATATCACTAATTTTCACTACGTCACTAAGATCTACTCCTAAGAGGAAACTAAGATCTTCATACACATATATTAGTAATTTGCAACTACGTCATACAGACAGTATAAGATGTCCATGGAACATGCCACATTTATGGCACTGTCAAACATCAACCTTCAGCGCAGACGTCATATATTTATGGTTTTTCATCGAGATCGTGTGTAACTCATAAGTCAACACCAGAGGCACGATCTTTCAGAAGTCATTTCAATTGCTAGCTTACGCTGTTGACATTGACGTGATTAGACGAACACAGCGAGCCGTCAATGAGGCATTTGCTCGCACTGAAGCGGAAGGGGCTAAAATGGGTCTGGCGAGGAATGAGGGCAAAACTAAGTACAGGCTATCATCAAGGAAGGACACACAACATCGACGCCTCGGACAGAGCATCACACTAGGCAACAGAAACTTCGAGGTAGTCAAAGACTTCGTCTACCTCGGCTCCGCGGACCGGGACAACAACATCAAACAATAAAAAATCAAACTCAGAATCACTCTTGTCTTGTTCTTTGGGCTCAGGAGGCAATTGGCAATAAAGCCCTCTCTCGAAGGACCAAGCTCGCTTTAAATAACAGCCTGATCATTCCTGTCCTACTTTATGGCGCGAAAACTTGGACGTTAGCTAAGGCGGATGAGGAAGCCCTTAGTCTGCTCGAGAGAAAAGTTTTGCGTGCGGTTTTCAGTCCTGTTTACGTTGATGGCATCTGGAGGAGAAGATTTAACGACCAACTCTATAGGCTGTACAGCGACATGCGCCTGATCATGCGTCTACAAATACAACACTTAAGGTGGCTAGGCCATGTAGAGCATATGGACACCACTGCTCCGACCCGAACTCTTCGAATGCGAACCATTGGGACAACGCAACAGAGGACGGCCTAGACTAAGGTGGCGCCCACAAGGGGAGAAGGACCTCAATCAGCTTGAAGTGCGCAACTGAAGGCAGCTAGCGAAAGATCGTGCAGGATGGAGAGGCATGTTGGTTAAGGCCCAGGTCCAGCCCGGACTGTAGCGCCACAGAAGAAGAAGTACGTACGTATAATTATCATTCTGAAATATAAAAAAGTGGGAGCAAAAGGTAAATAAATTAGAAATAAGACGAAATTCAACTTTCTGTATGCGTTCCACTTTGTATGTAAAAGGCGTTGTGTATATATGTACATGACATGTCCTTCCAGCTGATGGCTGTGTGCACATAGAATACTTCACTTGCGTATCGGCAAAGTATCCGTTGACGTTAAGGTACGTTTATACATAGATCGAGATGTGCATGGTTTTTTCGTGTTAAACTTTGAAAAAAACATACAATGACGATCCGGAATAATTTGGTACGGCTTTGAGAATAAAAAAGAAATGTTTGATTTATTATTTAATATTCTGTCAACTTAACTCTAACAAACGTTAATTTATAATTCAAAAAAATTCTCTTAAAATGTCAAAATGTGTCGATTACCAACGATGACGGAGAGAAAAGTTAAAAGTTGAGCTACTGCATCCGTCGCGTGTTGGTCTATGGGTCATCTCCCATAAGAATGGGAGATGCGCACACGAAGAGTTGTGGGCACAACACCTCCACCTCTGAATAGGTACAGTTACAGATCTGTTCCAATTCATTTGTTCGCAAAAATTCGTAGCTGAGTTGTTTAGGTAAAAATCTCTCTTGGAGAGAGTAACTCTGTCGAATCTGGTGAAACGATTTTTCGTAGAAAATCAAAGAATTGACAAACCGTCAAAAAAAATATTAGGTGTGTTCCCGTCCCCGAAAAAACAACACGAAAGAACACAATATCCGTTCCCGTATTCTGAAAAAATGGGTTTTACGTCAAATTCACGCTCTCTTGAGGAAGTAAAATATTTTCCCACCATGCCGATTTTATCACCAGAAATTTTTGTGGGTAGGTTGTTGGTTTTCTGTCAAATGAATTGATGTGCGTACTGAGATAAGTGAGCATAGACCCATTATCTATATGTATGTGTCATAAATCGTCTTGTTGTTTTTGTTTTATGTATGTATCGAAAAGGGAATTAAAAATTTCCGGTACTTTACCTTTTTCTCAGAGAGATTTCCCCCACTCCTTAACAAATGACAGACAGTTTAGTACAGAAAGTATTGGAACACACCTATAAATATACTACACAAAAGACTAGAAAACATCACATAATAACAAAAATTTCGTTCCTGTATACCGAATAAATTGGTTTTACGTCAAATGAGCATTCCCTCGAGAGAATTAACCTCAGATTTACCCCCACTCCTTAACAAATGACAAACTTCGGAATTTGGTACAGAAAGTACCGGAACACACGTTATATGTAAACAGCTATCAGATATATGAAATGTCAGAGGTTTTTTTATTTTCACTTTGACAGTCATCTGCCGCCCACAGATTTTTCTTCCGCAGAAATTAGTAGGGAGGGGAAATATTGTGCTCTCTCATGAGCTCTGTCTTCTATGAAAAAATCAGGAAATTGAACGTCTTTTGAGAATTTTTCGGCGAATTTCGTAGGCATTCGTAGCATGTGAAAGCAATTGGAACAGACCTTACATGATTTTCCAAAAGTTCATTTAGCTACTGGGTAAATTGGATGGGACTGACATATTTGAAATAATGGATCTAGTCGTCAATAAGGTAAAGTCAAACCTAGAAAGTAAGCCCAATTGTTTTTGCTGACATTTAATAATACAAATTTTAAATTGTAGGTAAAATACTAAATTCAGACATCAATAAAACCCATAAATTGGTCCAATACGGGAGCGCTTAGGCGCTTATAGTGACCTAACCATCGAATAAAAACATCTAACCTTGTCCTCCCTCCTTCTACCACTATCAGACATATATTCTACAATTTTAATATTCCCTTATCCATTGTTTGGTATCTAAAAAAGAAGGTTAAAGTACAAGTTTCATAGGCTCCATAGCCTATATGTAGGTAGAGTGCGACGCTCACACGCCGAAGGGTCCAGGTTCGATTTCCAGCTCAACACCAATTTTTCGAATTTTTCACGGCATCACCTCTTTCGAGCTGCTGACAACACTCAAAGAGTAATAACTGTCTAAGAAAGCTTCTCAAACTTCGCCGTTTGGAGTCGGCAAAAAGCTGTAGGTCCCCTCTATCTGCAAGTGACGAAGGATTACGTTGATTGAGAAATAGGGATTTCAAAGCTGGCGAAAGAAAATGCGAAGAGTCTTGTTCCTTGGCGCTCACACGTGATGCAATCTTAGTTGAAGAAGAATATTTTTTCAAGTAATAATTAAAATTTGTACACACGTAAGTCCATTCTATTATTTCCAACACGAGTAGTTGGTGAGGAAGCTACTGGATTTTTAATGCGATGACTTTTGGTGTTAACAACTAATCTATTAAATAAATTTACGCTAATATTTTTTTTTTATGTTATTTCAATTTTTATTACTTTAAGCCTTGAAATAGTTTAGAAAACAATTGACACCTATTAAATAAATGCCAAATGCTAAGTGAAGTAGCTAAAATACTTACATGTACATGTAATTTAATATGACATATTAATTTTTTAGACAAATAATAGAAATTATGTTATAAACAAATCGTTACTGCGGGTTTGTATCAGTAAAGAATCTACATTTTATGGATACTTAGACCTTCATATATATCACTAATTTTCACTACGTCACTAAGATCTACTCCTAAGAGGAAACTAAGATCTTCATACACATATATTAGTAATTTGCAACTACGTCATACAGACAGTATAAGATGTCCATGGAACATGCCACATTTATGGCACTGTCAAACATCAACCTTCAGCGCAGACGTCATATATTTATGGTTTTTCATCGAGATCGTGTGTAACTCATAAGTCAACACCAGAGGCACGATCTTTCAGAAGTCATTTCAATTGCTAGCTTACGCTGTTGACATTGACGTGATTAGACGAACACAGCGAGCCGTCAATGAGGCATTTGCTCGCACTGAAGCGGAAGGGGCTAAAATGGGTCTGGCGAGGAATGAGGGCAAAACTAAGTACAGGCTATCATCAAGGAAGGACACACAACATCGACGTCTCGGACAGAGCATCACACTAGGCAACAGAAACTTCGAGGTAGTCAAAGACTTCGTCTACCTCGGCTCCGCGGACCGGGACAACAACATCAAACAATAAAAAATCAAACTCAGAATCACTCTTGTCAATCGCTGTTTCTTTGGGCTCAGGAGGCAATTGGCAATAAAGCCCTCTCTCAAAGGACCAAGCTCGCTTTAAATAACAGCCTGATCATTCCGGTCCTACTTTATGGAGCGAAAACTTGGACGTTAGCTAAGGCGGATGAGGAAGCCCTTAGTCTGCTCGAGAGAAAAGTTTTGCGTGCGGTTTTCAGTCCTGTTTACGTTGATGGCATCTGGAGGAGAAGATTTAACGACCAACTCTGATCATGCGTCTACAAATACAACACTTAAGGTGGCTAGGCCATGTAGAGCGTATGGACACCACTGCTCCGACCCGAACTCTTCGAATACGAACCATTGGGACAACGCAACAGAGGACGGCCTAGACTAAGGTGGCGCCCACAAGGGGAGAAGGACCTCAATCAGCTTGGAGTGCGCAACTGAAGGCAGCTAGCGAAAGATCGTGCAGGCTGGAGAGGCATGTTGGTTAAGGCCCAGGTCCAGCCCGGACTGTAGCGCCACAGAAGAAGAAGTACGTACGTATAATTATCATTCTGAAATATAAAAAAGTGGGAGCAAAAGGTAAATAAATTAGAAATAAGACGAAATTCAACTTTCTGTATGCGTTCCACTTTGTATGTAAAAGGCGTTGTGTATATATGTACATGACATGTCCTTCCAGCTGATGGCTGTGTGCACATAGAATACTTCACTTGCGTATCGGCAAAGTATCCGTTGACGTTAAGGTACGTTTATACATAGATCGAGATGTGCATGGTTTTTTCGTGTTAAACTTTGAAAAAAACATACAATGACGATCCGGAATAATTTTGTACGGCTTTGAGAATAAAAAAGAAATGTTTGATTTATTATTTAATATTCTGTCAACTTAACTCTAACAAACGTTAATTTATAATTCAAAAAAATTCTCTTAAAATGTCAAAATGTGTCGATTACCAACGATGACGGAGAGAAAAGTTAAAAGTTGAGCTACTGCATCCGTCGCGTGTTGGTCTATGGGTCATCTCCCATAAGAATGGGAGATGCGCACACGAAGAGTTGTGGGCACAACACCTCCACCTCTGAATAGGTACAGTTACAGATCTGTTCCAATTCATTTGTTCGCAAAAATTCGTAGCTGAGTTGTTTAGGTAAAAATCTCTCTTGGAGAGAGTAACTCTGTCGAATCTGGTGAAACGATTTTTCGTAGAAAATCAAAGAATTGACAAACCGTCAAAAAAAATATTAGGTGTGTTCCCGTCCCCGAAAAAACAACACGAAAGAACACAATATCCGTTCCCGTATTCTGAAAAAATGGGTTTTACGTCAAATTCACGCTCTCTTGAGGAAGTAAAATATTTTCCCACCATGCCGATTTTATCACCAGAAATTTTTGTGGGTAGGTTGTTGGTTTTCTGTCAAATGAATTGATGTGCGTACTGAGATAAGTGAGCATAGACCCATTATCTATATGTATGTGTCATAAATCGTCTTGTTGTTTTTGTTTTATGTATGTATCGAAAAGGGAATTAAAAATTTCCGGTACTTTACCTTTTTCTCAGAGAGATTTCCCCCACTCCTTAACAAATGACAGACAGTTTAGTACAGAAAGTATTGGAACACACCTATAAATATACTACACAAAAGACTAGAAAACATCACATAATAACAAAAATTTCGTTCCTGTATACCGAATAAATTGGTTTTACGTCAAATGAGCATTCCCTCGAGAGAATTAACCTCAGATTTACCCCCACTCCTTAACAAATGACAAACTTCGGAATTTGGTACAGAAAGTACCGGAACACACGTTATATGTAAACAGCTATCAGATATATGAAATGTCAGAGGTTTTTTTATTTTCACTTTGACAGTCATCTGCCGCCCACAGATTTTTCTTCCGCAGAAATTAGTAGGGAGGGGAAATATTGTGCTCTCTCATGAGCTCTGTCTTCTATGAAAAAATCAGGAAATTGAACGTCTTTTGAGAATTTTTCGGCGAATTTCGTAGGCATTCGTAGCATGTGAAAGCAATTGGAACAGACCTTACATGATTTTCCAAAAGTTCATTTAGCTACTGGGTAAATTGGATGGGACTGACATATTTGAAATAATGGATCTAGTCGTCAATAAGGTAAAGTCAAACCTAGAAAGTAAGCCCCATTGTTTTTGCTGACATTTAATAATACAAATTTTAAATTGTAGGTAAAATACTAAATTCAGACATCAATAAAACCCATAAATTGGTCCAATACGGGAGCGCTTAGGCGCTTATAGTGACCTAACCATCGAATAAAAACATCTAACCTTGTCCTCCCTCCTTCTACCACTATCAGACATATATTCTACAATTTTAATATTCCCTTATCCATTGTTTGGTATCTAAAAAAGAAGGTTAAAGTACAAGTTTCATAGGCTCCATAGCCTATATGTAGGTAGAGTGCGACGCTCACACGCCGAAGGGTCCAGGTTCGATTTCCAGCTCAACACCAATTTTTCGAATTTTTCACGGCATCACCTCTTTCGAGCTGCTGACAACACTCAAAGAGTAATAACTGTCTAAGAAAGCTTCTCAAACTTCGCCGTTTGGAGTCGGCAAAAAGCTGTAGGTCCCCTCTATCTGCAAGTGACGAAGGATTACGTTGATTGAGAAATAGGGATTTCAAAGCTGGCGAAAGAAAATGCGAAGAGTCTTGTTCCTTGGCGCTCACACGTGATGCAATCTTAGTTGAAGAAGAATATTTTTTCAAGTAATAATTAAAATTTGTACACACGTAAGTCCATTCTATTATTTCCAACACGAGTAGTTGGTGAGGAAGCTACTGGATTTTTAATGCGATGACTTTTGGTGTTAACAACTAATCTATTAAATAAATTTACGCTAATATTTTTTTTTTATGTTATTTCAATTTTTATTACTTTAAGCCTTGAAATAGTTTAGAAAACAATTGACACCTATTAAATAAATGCCAAATGCTAAGTGAAGTAGCTAAAATACTTACATGTACATGTAATTTAATATGACATATTAATTTTTTAGACAAATAATAGAAATTATGTTATAAACAAATCGTTACTGCGGGTTTGTATCAGTAAAGAATCTACATTTTATGGATACTTAGACCTTCATATATATCACTAATTTTCACTACGTCACTAAGATCTACTCCTAAGAGGAAACTAAGATCTTCATACACATATATTAGTAATTTGCAACTACGTCATACAGACAGTATAAGATGTCCATGGAACATGCCACATTTATGGCACTGTCAAACATCAACCTTCAGCGCAGACGTCATATATTTATGGTTTTTCATCGAGATCGTGTGTAACTCATAAGTCAACACCAGAGGCACGATCTTTCAGAAGTCATTTCAATTGCTAGCTTACGCTGTTGACATTGACGTGATTAGACGAACACAGCGAGCCGTCAATGAGGCATTTGCTCGCACTGAAGCGGAAGGGGCTAAAATGGGTCTGGCGAGGAATGAGGGCAAAACTAAGTACAGGCTATCATCAAGGAAGGACACACAACATCGACGTCTCGGACAGAGCATCACACTAGGCAACAGAAACTTCGAGGTAGTCAAAGACTTCGTCTACCTCGGCTCCGCGGACCGGGACAACAACATCAAACAATAAAAAATCAAACTCAGAATCACTCTTGTCAATCGCTGTTTCTTTGGGCTCAGGAGGCAATTGGCAATAAAGCCCTCTCTCAAAGGACCAAGCTCGCTTTAAATAACAGCCTGATCATTCCGGTCCTACTTTATGGAGCGAAAACTTGGACGTTAGCTAAGGCGGATGAGGAAGCCCTTAGTCTGCTCGAGAGAAAAGTTTTGCGTGCGGTTTTCAGTCCTGTTTACGTTGATGGCATCTGGAGGAGAAGATTTAACGACCAACTCTATAGGCTGTACAGCGACATGCGCCTGATCATGCGTCTACAAATACAACACTTAAGGTGGCTAGGCCATGTAGAGCGTATGGACACCACTGCTCCGACCCGAACTCTTCGAATACGAACCATTGGGACAACGCAACAGAGGACGGCCTAGACTAAGGTGGCGCCCACAAGGGGAGAAGGACCTCAATCACCTTGGAGTGCGCAACTGAAGGCAGCTAGCGAAAGATCGTGCAGGCTGGAGAGGCATGTTGGTTAAGGCCCAGGTCCAGCCCGGACTGTAGCGCCACAGAAGAAGAAGTACGTACGTATAATTATCATTCTGAAATATAAAAAAGTGGGAGCAAAAGGTAAATAAATTAGAAATAAGACGAAATTCAACTTTCTGTATGCGTTCCACTTTGTATGTAAAAGGCGTTGTGTATATATGTACATGACATGTCCTTCCAGCTGATGGCTGTGTGCACATAGAATACTTCACTTGCGTATCGGCAAAGTATCCGTTGACGTTAAGGTACGTTTATACATAGATCGAGATGTGCATGGTTTTTTCGTGTTAAACTTTGAAAAAAACATACAATGACGATCCGGAATAATTTGGTACGGCTTTGAGAATAAAAAAGAAATGTTTGATTTATTATTTAATATTCTGTCAACTTAACTCTAACAAACGTTAATTTATAATTCAAAAAAATTCTCTTAAAATGTCAAAATGTGTCGATTACCAACGATGACGGAGAGAAAAGTTAAAAGTTGAGCTACTGCATCCGTCGCGTGTTGGTCTATGGGTCATCTCCCATAAGAATGGGAGATGCGCACACGAAGAGTTGTGGGCACAACACCTCCACCTCTGAATAGGTACAGTTACAGATCTGTTCCAATTCATTTGTTCGCAAAAATTCGTAGCTGAGTTGTTTAGGTAAAAATCTCTCTTGGAGAGAGTAACTCTGTCGAATCTGGTGAAACGATTTTTCGTAGAAAATCAAAGAATTGACAAACCGTCAAAAAAAATATTAGGTGTGTTCCCGTCCCCGAAAAAACAACACGAAAGAACACAATATCCGTTCCCGTATTCTGAAAAAATGGGTTTTACGTCAAATTCACGCTCTCTTGAGGAAGTAAAATATTTTCCCACCATGCCGATTTTATCACCAGAAATTTTTGTGGGTAGGTTGTTGGTTTTCTGTCAAATGAATTGATGTGCGTACTGAGATAAGTGAGCATAGACCCATTATCTATATGTATGTGTCATAAATCGTCTTGTTGTTTTTGTTTTATGTATGTATCGAAAAGGGAATTAAAAATTTCCGGTACTTTACCTTTTTCTCAGAGAGATTTCCCCCACTCCTTAACAAATGACAGACAGTTTAGTACAGAAAGTATTGGAACACACCTATAAATATACTACACAAAAGACTAGAAAACATCACATAATAACAAAAATTTCGTTCCTGTATACCGAATAAATTGGTTTTACGTCAAATGAGCATTCCCTCGAGAGAATTAACCTCAGATTTACCCCCACTCCTTAACAAATGACAAACTTCGGAATTTGGTACAGAAAGTACCGGAACACACGTTATATGTAAACAGCTATCAGATATATGAAATGTCAGAGGTTTTTTTATTTTCACTTTGACAGTCATCTGCCGCCCACAGATTTTTCTTCCGCAGAAATTAGTAGGGAGGGGAAATATTGTGCTCTCTCATGAGCTCTGTCTTCTATGAAAAAATCAGGAAATTGAACGTCTTTTGAGAATTTTTCGGCGAATTTCGTAGGCATTCGTAGCATGTGAAAGCAATTGGAACAGACCTTACATGATTTTCCAAAAGTTCATTTAGCTACTGGGTAAATTGGATGGGACTGACATATTTGAAATAATGGATCTAGTCGTCAATAAGGTAAAGTCAAACCTAGAAAGTAAGCCCCATTGTTTTTGCTGACATTTAATAATACAAATTTTAAATTGTAGGTAAAATACTAAATTCAGACATCAATAAAACCCATAAATTGGTCCAATACGGGAGCGCTTAGGCGCTTATAGTGACCTAACCATCGAATAAAAACATCTAACCTTGTCCTCCCTCCTTCTACCACTATCAGACATATATTCTACAATTTTAATATTCCCTTATCCATTGTTTGGTATCTAAAAAAGAAGGTTAAAGTACAAGTTTCATAGGCTCCATAGCCTATATGTAGGTAGAGTGCGACGCTCACACGCCGAAGGGTCCAGGTTCGATTTCCAGCTCAACACCAATTTTTCGAATTTTTCACGGCATCACCTCTTTCGAGCTGCTGACAACACTCAAAGAGTAATAACTGTCTAAGAAAGCTTCTCAAACTTCGCCGTTTGGAGTCGGCAAAAAGCTGTAGGTCCCCTCTATCTGCAAGTGACGAAGGATTACGTTGATTGAGAAATAGGGATTTCAAAGCTGGCGAAAGAAAATGCGAAGAGTCTTGTTCCTTGGCGCTCACACGTGATGCAATCTTAGTTGAAGAAGAATATTTTTTCAAGTAATAATTAAAATTTGTACACACGTAAGTCCATTCTATTATTTCCAACACGAGTAGTTGGTGAGGAAGCTACTGGATTTTTAATGCGATGACTTTTGGTGTTAACAACTAATCTATTAAATAAATTTACGCTAATATTTTTTTTTTATGTTATTTCAATTTTTATTACTTTAAGCCTTGAAATAGTTTAGAAAACAATTGACACCTATTAAATAAATGCCAAATGCTAAGTGAAGTAGCTAAAATACTTACATGTACATGTAATTTAATATGACATATTAATTTTTTAGACAAATAATAGAAATTATGTTATAAACAAATCGTTACTGCGGGTTTGTATCAGTAAAGAATCTACATTTTATGGATACTTAGACCTTCATATATATCACTAATTTTCACTACGTCACTAAGATCTACTCCTAAGAGGAAACTAAGATCTTCATACACATATATTAGTAATTTGCAACTACGTCATACAGACAGTATAAGATGTCCATGGAACATGCCACATTTATGGCACTGTCAAACATCAACCTTCAGCGCAGACGTCATATATTTATGGTTTTTCATCGAGATCGTGTGTAACTCATAAGTCAACACCAGAGGCACGATCTTTCAGAAGTCATTTCAATTGCTAGCTTACGCTGTTGACATTGACGTGATTAGACGAACACAGCGAGCCGTCAATGAGGCATTTGCTCGCACTGAAGCGGAAGGGGCTAAAATGGGTCTGGCGAGGAATGAGGGCAAAACTAAGTACAGGCTATCATCAAGGAAGGACACACAACATCGACGTCTCGGACAGAGCATCACACTAGGCAACAGAAACTTCGAGGTAGTCAAAGACTTCGTCTACCTCGGCTCCGCGGACCGGGACAACAACATCAAACAATAAAAAATCAAACTCAGAATCACTCTTGTCAATCGCTGTTTCTTTGGGCTCAGGAGGCAATTGGCAATAAAGCCCTCTCTCGAAGGACCAAGCTCGCTTTAAATAACAGCCTGATCATTCCGGTCCTACTTTATGGAGCGAAAACTTGGACGTTAGCTAAGGCGGATGAGGAAGCCCTTAGTCTGCTCGAGAGAAAAGTTTTGCGTGCGGTTTTCAGTCCTGTTTACGTTGATGGCATCTGGAGGAGAAGATTTAACGACCAACTCTATAGGCTGTACAGCGACATGCGCCTGATCATGCGTCTACAAATACAACACTTAAGGTGGCTAGGCCATGTAGAGCGTATGGACACCACTGCTCCGACCCGAACTCTTCGAATACGAACCATTGGGACAACGCAACAGAGGACGGCCTAGACTAAGGTGGCGCCCACAAGGGGAGAAGGACCTCAATCACCTTGGAGTGCGCAACTGAAGGCAGCTAGCGAAAGATCGTGCAGGCTGGAGAGGCATGTTGGTTAAGGCCCAGGTCCAGCCCGGACTGTAGCGCCACAGAAGAAGAAGTACGTACGTATAATTATCATTCTGAAATATAAAAAAGTGGGAGCAAAAGGTAAATAAATTAGAAATAAGACGAAATTCAACTTTCTGTATGCGTTCCACTTTGTATGTAAAAGGCGTTGTGTATATATGTACATGACATGTCCTTCCAGCTGATGGCTGTGTGCACATAGAATACTTCACTTGCGTATCGGCAAAGTATCCGTTGACGTTAAGGTACGTTTATACATAGATCGAGATGTGCATGGTTTTTTCGTGTTAAACTTTGAAAAAAACATACAATGACGATCCGGAATAATTTGGTACGGCTTTGAGAATAAAAAAGAAATGTTTGATTTATTATTTAATATTCTGTCAACTTAACTCTAACAAACGTTAATTTATAATTCAAAAAAATTCTCTTAAAATGTCAAAATGTGTCGATTACCAACGATGACGGAGAGAAAAGTTAAAAGTTGAGCTACTGCATCCGTCGCGTGTTGGTCTATGGGTCATCTCCCATAAGAATGGGAGATGCGCACACGAAGAGTTGTGGGCACAACACCTCCACCTCTGAATAGGTACAGTTACAGATCTGTTCCAATTCATTTGTTCGCAAAAATTCGTAGCTGAGTTGTTTAGGTAAAAATCTCTCTTGGAGAGAGTAACTCTGTCGAATCTGGTGAAACGATTTTTCGTAGAAAATCAAAGAATTGACAAACCGTCAAAAAAAATATTAGGTGTGTTCCCGTCCCCGAAAAAACAACACGAAAGAACACAATATCCGTTCCCGTATTCTGAAAAAATGGGTTTTACGTCAAATTCACGCTCTCTTGAGGAAGTAAAATATTTTCCCACCATGCCGATTTTATCACCAGAAATTTTTGTGGGTAGGTTGTTGGTTTTCTGTCAAATGAATTGATGTGCGTACTGAGATAAGTGAGCATAGACCCATTATCTATATGTATGTGTCATAAATCGTCTTGTTGTTTTTGTTTTATGTATGTATCGAAAAGGGAATTAAAAATTTCCGGTACTTTACCTTTTTCTCAGAGAGATTTCCCCCACTCCTTAACAAATGACAGACAGTTTAGTACAGAAAGTATTGGAACACACCTATAAATATACTACACAAAAGACTAGAAAACATCACATAATAACAAAAATTTCGTTCCTGTATACCGAATAAATTGGTTTTACGTCAAATGAGCATTCCCTCGAGAGAATTAACCTCAGATTTACCCCCACTCCTTAACAAATGACAAACTTCGGAATTTGGTACAGAAAGTACCGGAACACACGTTATATGTAAACAGCTATCAGATATATGAAATGTCAGAGGTTTTTTTATTTTCACTTTGACAGTCATCTGCCGCCCACAGATTTTTCTTCCGCAGAAATTAGTAGGGAGGGGAAATATTGTGCTCTCTCATGAGCTCTGTCTTCTATGAAAAAATCAGGAAATTGAACGTCTTTTGAGAATTTTTCGGCGAATTTCGTAGGCATTCGTAGCATGTGAAAGCAATTGGAACAGACCTTACATGATTTTCCAAAAGTTCATTTAGCTACTGGGTAAATTGGATGGGACTGACATATTTGAAATAATGGATCTAGTCGTCAATAAGGTAAAGTCAAACCTAGAAAGTAAGCCCCATTGTTTTTGCTGACATTTAATAATACAAATTTTAAATTGTAGGTAAAATACTAAATTCAGACATCAATAAAACCCATAAATTGGTCCAATACGGGAGCGCTTAGGCGCTTATAGTGACCTAACCATCGAATAAAAACATCTAACCTTGTCCTCCCTCCTTCTACCACTATCAGACATATATTCTACAATTTTAATATTCCCTTATCCATTGTTTGGTATCTAAAAAAGAAGGTTAAAGTACAAGTTTCATAGGCTCCATAGCCTATATGTAGGTAGAGTGCGACGCTCACACGCCGAAGGGTCCAGGTTCGATTTCCAGCTCAACACCAATTTTTCGAATTTTTCACGGCATCACCTCTTTCGAGCTGCTGACAACACTCAAAGAGTAATAACTGCCTAAGAAAGCTTCTCAAACTTCGCCGTTTGGAGTCGGCAAAAAGCTGTAGGTCCCCTCTATCTGCAAGTGACGAAGGATTACGTTGATTGAGAAATAGGGATTTCAAAGCTGGCGAAAGAAAATGCGAAGAGTCTTGTTCCTTGGCGCTCACACGTGATGCAATCTTAGTTGAAGAAGAATATTTTTTCAAGTAATAATTAAAATTTGTACACACGTAAGTCCATTCTATTATTTCCAACACGAGTAGTTGGTGAGGAAGCTACTGGATTTTTAATGCGATGACTTTTGGTGTTAACAACTAATCTATTAAATAAATTTACGCTAATATTTTTTTTTTATGTTATTTCAATTTTTATTACTTTAAGCCTTGAAATAGTTTAGAAAACAATTGACACCTATTAAATAAATGCCAAATGCTAAGTGAAGTAGCTAAAATACTTACATGTACATGTAATTTAATATGACATATTAATTTTTTAGACAAATAATAGAAATTATGTTATAAACAAATCGTTACTGCGGGTTTGTATCAGTAAAGAATCTACATTTTATGGATACTTAGACCTTCATATATATCACTAATTTTCACTACGTCACTAAGATCTACTCCTAAGAGGAAACTAAGATCTTCATACACATATATTAGTAATTTGCAACTACGTCATACAGACAGTATAAGATGTCCATGGAACATGCCACATTTATGGCACTGTCAAACATCAACCTTCAGCGCAGACGTCATATATTTATGGTTTTTCACTCATAAAAAGCACCTGAAGAAGTTTTTGGTACAAAACGATAATTAGTTTGCAGAAATATATCTCACTGCTAAATTTGGTTCCACTAAATATACCAAACATTTTGGGTGCAATATTTGCCAAAAAGTATACATGTAAACTGTTTTATAAAAACATCGTAAATCAAGTTATATTTTCAGTGACCAAAATATATTATAGAATATAAGAACATCTTTGGGAACTGTGTGTTTACTAAACACTAAGTGCTACATGTGTAATATTAATTTTAAGAAAAGTATTTATAAGAATTAATCAATATCAAGAAAGAATTTTGCGTGACTGTTGGGTGCTTTTAAGGAACAAACTTAAAGTTTCTTTAATATATAATTGGTAAGACTTATGTTACATAGTGTTTAAGTTATAATATAAGCAAAATGCAAGATTGCTGAAAACACAAGTGTCTATAAAAGAAAAGGCTATGTGACATCATCGGTTAATGGTTATGATATCATAAATAAGACTGTGCCTAGTAAATTTATCTTGAAATTCTTACAGCCTGATAAAAGCTTCTAGACATTGGTAGAAGTATATATAAATATATCAGTATATATATATATATATATATATATATATATAAATTTATATTTATATATATATATATATATATTTTTTTTTTTTCACTAAAGCTCGGTTTTACCCTATTGTGGCCAAACACCAATATTTATATACACGGTTGCATAAATTTCAGTTATACCTGCAATATTTGCAAAGTCTGAAGTCATAAAGCTTTATATGTATGTGCTAACCCGTAACTCGTTTAATATGCCTTAGCTCCAGTAAACACACATGGGTGCACATACATGTCATTGAACTTTTGTATGTGTCTAATTTTTATTCTAGTTCTTTTATAACAATCAACGTTCAAACGTTTCCGCTGCACGACACAAAACACTAATACTGATTACCACAGCAACACAACCAACTTTTAGTGTTTCAACTTGTGTTCTTCCTATCAAAAATTTTTACATTAGCACACTAGTTTTCTGTATTTTATATTCAGTGTTGCATTTTTCATGTTGTAATGAATGAATGAAAATGCAGCAATTTTTGCAATTTTTTTTATCATCTGAATCATTTTATTAAATGCAATATTACAAATAATCTTTTGGTGAGCTATAAGCTGTAATTTACTCAAATATCCTATACACATATGTTTTAAGTAAAAAAATGTTGTTTTTTTCTTTCACAATATTTTCGTTATAATTTTTTCCATAGCCTTTATATTTAGATTATTTAATAATACAATTTGGGAACGAAATGGCTTGCAAAATACTATTGAATATGTTCTTCACTTTATGAATGCATGTGTCGGATGTGTATATTTACTATTTGTATTTAAATAGTGGAGTACAATTTTTATTTAGTTTTCCAAAGTTGATCAAAATCTGTAACATAATACATGGCTTTTTGAAATACTTCTGATCGTACGACGTTCCCTCCAAACCCAATAAAAAAATTTGCCGGAGGAACTGCTTCCAGATCAGTGATACCATCTCCAATCATTGTTATTACTGAAGACGGACACATTTCTTTAATAATAGACACTGCTTTACTTTTGCCTCCTGACCTGGATGTTGGTTGCGCTGTATCGAATTTTTCATATTCTCCATTTTCTTTGAAACATAATCTGTTTGCAAAGACGTTTTTCATAGGGATATTCAACTCAGTTGCAACGGGTTCAATGAGTGAGTCGAATCCACCAGAAATTAAAAATACCTGCTTGCCTTCCGATTTCAAGTATTTCACGAACTCTTTTACTCCTTTGGTGATTGAACTTGGTCGTTGTTTCAAAAAATCATTTACTTGTGTTTGGCTTGGGTTAATAATATTTAATCTTAAAGTTAAAGCGTCTTGAAATGTCATAGATCCTCCCATTGCTTCTCTGGTTACGCGGGCTACCTCAGATCCTTTTCCACAGAAGTCTGCTAATTCATCGATACCTTCCTCTTCTATGACAGTTGAATCTACATCGAAACAAACTATATCTGATTCTTTTATTAGTTTGAAAGCCACCTCTGCTTTTTTATTTTTGTTGTTGTTATCAGCATAATTTGTAGCAGGGGTAGAGTGAATGTTGACGGCCATAGAGCATTTGTTTATTTCATTTGCACAAAGCAGAGTGCTGCCCATAGGGCAACGTGTGGGCGAATTCCTGACAAGTGCAACTGGCGAGCGATTCATTATATTTGTTTTTAAAAATGCCTCTAAACTTTTGGCAATATTACACTTATACTTATAAATTTAAAAAGTAAAACTTTAGTATGAATTTAAATAAATATTCGGATATACACGGGCAATCCGGTGAAATTTGCACTGTGAACCTTCACAATCGAGTTCTGCTGCGAGACTGATGAAATATTTCACTGAGCGATTGCGAGGAAACTGCTTGTTAAACGATAATGATTTGTGACGTCGTGAGACAGTGCTCACAAAGTGTCATTTCTGTTGTCATGGGTCGCCTCGTCTAGTATTAATCTGCCTGGGCTTGTAAAGAAAATCGACCTTGAAAGTATATTATATAATGATTTTAGTCTAGCTAAATGTAAATGAATACATACATTTTCATTCGTATTTTTCGAATAAAGAAACTTTACTCTCCATGGGGGGTAGCATTCAGAGATGATATTTATTACTTATCAACAGATGCATTTAATTGTAAATATTTTGATGCTGTATTCACGTGCACTTCACATTGCAGTAGTTGATCAACAGCAAAAACTGAACCTGTTAATCTTATTTATACATAACGCGCGTTGACAGCAAGACACATTTCACATGTAAAGTTAATGCATATGTATGGGTTAAAAATGAAAACGATATGATCCTACTTCTATTCATGTATGTATATATATTTATATATATATATATATATATACATTTATATATATATATATAAATCAATTTAATTTTATATAGACAAATTTAAGGGAAATATTATATTTAATGCGTTGCATTTATAAATGAATGTACTTATGAACACGTATCTGAATGTAAACGTATGTTGTGTCAATTTACTTAAGTTGAACTGGAGAAGTTCTCCGTCCGTTGAACTGGTTGCAAAAACTAAAAGGTCATAAACTTGGATATATCGGCAAAACAAGATAATTCAATTATATTTATATTTTAAAGGCATTTGCATAGAATTCGAAAAAAAAACCAACAATCCAATGTTTCGATAGTGACATATATATATATACATATATATATATGTCCATTCATAAAAAGAACTTAATGCATACATACAATTACACTCCTTTTTACTATTATTTAAGTCTTTACAAAGTTAACATATTTATATTATTACCTATGCATTCCTACATCCCAAATGTGTTTTTACACATTTATCATCTGCATTGCATTTATTTAACATACAGACGCAAATCTTGGTGGCTGACCTTATTCATTGATTTTTGATCATATAAAGTTCTTCGGAATTTTTCTAGTCAATTGTTTGGACATGCGGTAAAAAAGTGAGTTTGCACATTAAACAAAATGCAATTCAAAAGGAAATAGAATACGTATGAAAGAAATATATATGTACGTACGAAATACATGTGTGTATGTTGTCTTCAAAGAAAAGACACGCGGCAGATAAAATAATTTATGCGGGAAAAAACAGGTGTTTTCCAAGTTCCCTTTTGACTAATTATTAATAAGCTTTGTTTTTAATAATGTAATGTCAATGCATTCTCCAGTGGAAAATAATAAACATGTTTTTATTATTTTTCCCAACTTAGAGCGAAAAACAATTGGAACAGCCTAGTTAGCGTAAATCTACTTTATTTCAAAAAGCAAATTGGACGTAAGTAAAATTTATTTACAAACAAAAGGATTTGACTTTCGTATAGACTGCTTTCGCATGGTCGTATTTTTGTTTTTATTCTGTTATCTGCTGTTTGCAGCATTCGTGAAAAAATTTCATCATATATCGCGTAAACTACTTGAATATTGTGAAATGGCCATCAATGAAATGTTATTCTGAGAACAACCTGTTAAAATTTACTGAAGACGATTTGATTTAAATATGTACATAATTTATTAAATTCTTTAAATGTGACCGGGTACAATTATAAAAATGGAAGTATTGATACTTCGAAGCCGAGAAATGGTTTAATTGTGTAAAAATACGGCATTAAGAAAATTGCAGATTTCACTGTTTCTGAAACTTAATCAATGCTATTGTCTATATCAGATTTTGCGAAAACTTTTAAGCCAAATTGTAGCATATAGTCTCTGTGTGGTAGTATTATATGTTAGTACACAACCACTCAATTGATACAATTGCTCTAACGTTATCTTAATAGCAAAGGCGGTGAAGTTCAAAGGGAAGATAAAAACAATCTTTGTCTTCAATGAAATAATAAATATATCACTTTGGAAGACTACTCAGAAAGTGCGTGCGATTTATAAGACTTTTTATTTTTTAAATAAAAAAATTTTTATTTAATTTTTATTTTTATTAAAAAATATAAAGGATAAATCTTGCAGACTCAATTTAGGTGCCTTTTTATGTTTTTAATTTATATAAATGTATACAGCTACTTTTTCAAAAATAAAAATTGTAGGAATACTTTCCTAATTGGGACTTTGAAGCATCATCATCAATTAAATGAAAGAGCAAATAAAATAATACCAAATGATTAAATCTAAAAACGAATATTAATGTAAAATCCAATGATAAGAAAATATTCTGGTTTAAGCTAGTGTCTGAAATGTTCCAGTTATTAGTGGTTTATGAGTTATCAGCTAGAGTTCACTAATAATCCATTGTTTTTCTTTTAAAAAAAGAAGAAATAAATTAAACTTCCATGAACCATTCTTGATGATAACTAGTGAAAGTGTTTAAAATGATATGTGCTAGACCAATATACAAATGTGTACATATTTTGTACAAACAATTTAAATTAATTACTTATTTTTTGTATTTTAAAATAAAAGAAATGTTCATGTCTGTATCTAGGCAACAGTTGATCAGAATAAGTGGAGGTTGTTTATGATCTAGGCCCTAGTTATATAAAACGGAAAACCAGCAGGAACACGCCATGAATGAAGTACAAAAGGAAGATTGGTTTTCAATGTTTGCTATTCAAATTGGAAGAGCGTCCATAATATCTGAAGTATTAATGTGTGTCAAATAATAATTTGAAAAAAATGTATGGTTAAGGTTATAGTTTTGCCACTCTTTAAAGGACTCTTCTGGAACATTCGTTCAAGTAGCTCAAACATAAGACTTGACGAACAACAACAAACATCTTTTTGATCTTGAATCTTTTTTTAATTTTATTTTTGCACTTACACAATTTAATGACCGTAAGATTTAGAATTAACACATAGGATATAATCATACTTTGGTTCTGACATTATTCTCGGTTTTGATTCACAAGAATTCTATAATTAAACATCTTAAGGTTTCAGGGGGCCCTCATATTTCAATTGAATATGGTGAAGGTAAAAAGACAACTGCAAATCGGAGAATACTCAGACACAAAACGCTGTTAGCGCAACCATCAGCTTTGAACTGATATCAGAAAATGCCAAAGGCAACCAAGCTGACAGCATTTTATTATATCTTATTGTTCTTTATTTACTTTTTCCGTTTCTTCAATATTTGACAACTTTTCGCAATAAACTTGATTAACTTTAAGGATCCAGTGTCTACAACTGAATTAAAGAAAATGGTTGAATTTCGATTCGATATAAAGCCGCTTTTTCCACAACCAATAGTAATCATTAATTCCAAGTTACTGCCACATACTTTTAGTGGAGACCGACGCATGGCTTTGTAAGGATAACATATGATGAATTCTTACTCCAAATCTAATTTTGCTGGCATTTTAGGGACACTACCTCAAAAATGTCTCAAATTATTGATAGACTTGGAGAACTGTCTGCGGCATCACAAAAGTTGAACAAAGCTGTTACGACGTCTCAAAAGCTTCGAATGTCTGAAAATCAGAGAGTGTATTTATTGGCAGATGTAGAGGCTGGTCAAAAGTAAGTTATTGTTGTATGTACAGTATATGAACAAAAAAAAACCGTCATATGCTATTCGCGCAAATCAACATAATGAAAAACGTTTATCTTTACAGTGGTGCCGTGATTGGTCTTCTGAAGGTTGGCACTAAATCTCTTTATTTGTTTGACGAAACTGGAGAGGCAAAAAAAGTGGATGATACACCTTGCATACTTGATTTTTACATTCATGAATCTCGTCAAAGATCTGGACTCGGGAAAGATTTATTTGAAACGATGCTATCTGAAGAAAATTGGGTTCCAATCAAACTTTCAATTGACAGACCATCAGAAAAGCTTTTAGGTTTCATGAAAAAACATTATGGGTTGGAAAACACAATTCCACAATCTAATAATTTCGTACTCTACGAAGGGTTCTTCGGTTCAGATGGTGCTGATAAAAAACCTCAAGAGCGTTCAAATGGATTGCAAATTACTGACAGGTGAGGCTGCGTTTAATTTACTAATAACACCTCATTATCAAGTATATACATGTACGAAATTACATAGTAATACATTGTAAATAATGAAACTACATGCATATATATATTGAACTAACTTTTTTCAAATGCACGAACAGCCCTAACACAGCATTGTTTGGTCCACATTTCATTGGTGATGATAACAAAAAACGAACCAAACAGCAACAGGATACTTCTCAGCAGTGCTCCCCAATAACACAAATATCTCCTGTCGGTCGATATGCCGCTCCTCGCCCGACTTGCAGCATGGCTGAGGTACATTGTTCATTTACTAATGCAAGCTCAAATGATAATGTGGAAATAATTTTTTTAGCACTTTGCTATTATCCTTCATCGAGTAGGCTTAGTGAAATTTACTTCAGTATTTTTTTTAAAGACAGTTATTTGCTTCCGCATTTCGCATAAAACATTCAATCGTTCTTGTTTCTCAATTTTAAACATTAAATCATTTTGAAATGGACCGAAGGATTCTGCGTGGCATAGGAAAAAATGAATTCTTAGCACCTTTACAAGCCTTAACAGTAAGAAAATTGCTTTAAAACAAGATAACCTGTTTTGACGAATTCTGTTTCATACGACTTAAGCCGACGAAAAGAGAAAGTGAAGTCAGTCTGACTCCGAGCCAAATATCAAGACTTGAAAAATCAAATGCAGTATGCTAAAAGGCATATAAATTAGTTTCGTATTAAATTATTTACTTTATTTAGCTAAAAAAAAATCCATTAGATGCAATTACTCGACCTCCTAAGGTAAAAGAGTTGCAAGAGAAAAGATCGGTATGTTTACTTGCATATAACATTTGAGAGCATATTATATAATGCACATTACTTAGGGTCTCCAAAATATAGATTTAGACTTAAATCTTCCTCGCACAAGTCCGTCAAGTCAGAGAAATTTGGTATAGTTACTTATAAATTTTCGCAAGTTTAAATTTACAAATAGTGCATATTTTTAAAGGATTACACGCAGAAGGAGCGGCACACGCATAATCACACAAAAATTCAGGCTAGCAATTCCTTTGAAGGTCTTATGAATACAGCGGTAATATTTTTAATTATTTTTAAAAAGGGAACATATCTATATAGATTTGTTCTTAAAAGCAGGGTAATGTGTCCAGCCCTCCATTGGAATTAAAAGCAGAGGTATTTCTTCAAGCGCTGATAATAAAAAGCGTACGCAATTTTTCTTTTTTATATATTGTTTTCAGGCTCCACCTTCTGAACCAAAAATGGAGGAAGTTATTAATTCTGGCAATGTAATATTTAAAGACTTTACGTATTTAGTAATTTACAGGTAATAAATATTGATTAGGTTCATAACTCAAACGAAAAGGGTTACTGCACAACTTGTCCAAATTGTGCAGCAAAAATTCTTCTTGTGCCCGAAACAGAATTCAGAACGGAGGATTCAAAACAAGAGTCGTTCCCACAACGAGAGCCACACCAACAAGCATAATAACCACAACACTTTTAACATTATTGCTGGGTATATCTAAATCATTGTAATATTTAAATTGTTTTTAGAGAGGATACTATAATACTTATTTCTTAACATCGAATTCAAACACTCATTTAAATTACTGGTAAATAGGTCTATGTTTGTGAATTATCCACGTGCATAATAATTGTCTTAAATATTAATCTTTCTGTGTTAAAAAACTAAGAAAGCTTACCAGCACATAAGCTTTTCAATAAATTAATAAGTCACAAAATGTTTCAAATACAACAAATTTGTATTTTAAACATACAAAATTGCTTTTATAAAAATGGCCCTTCGGGTATTTTAAGTTCGTCCACTCAAGAATTATAGGAAATACATGAGCTGTTTCACGTTTTTAGCACAGATACGTAAAAAAATACTTACATAAATATTAATGCCTTTCTCTAAAAAAAACATTTATAACGCAAAATTTATTTATATAAAACGCCTAGACTATTCCACATTATCATTTCATAATTAACACTACATATTTGTTATTTGAAAAGAAATTCTATTCAATTCAAATAAAGATAAAAGTTGGAAAGAACTTCAGAATTTTTGGGATTCTAATTTGGGTGTGTCGATAATATCATAATGTAGTCGAGATAAACAATATATGCTTAAATAATATGAGATAAACAATGAACTGCTTAAATAATTAAGTTATTAAAAACTTTTTGGTTGTACGTTCCAGTATACAACTAGGAAAATGCCTAGACTACAAAGAAAAACTATTAGAAACTGCACATTTAAAATATTTTTGACCAAATAGTTAACGGTCTAATAGCGCAATAATAATTTTTTTGCAAGAAAGATTTTTGTACTTAATATATTACTATTATATTAAAATAAATGTTATATCCCGATCCTGAAGTTCTTACACTATAGCTGGAAGATTAAACTTCCGAAATTGGCACGCTTTGTCTATTGCAACTAAGAAATTAAGTTTAAAAAGCCTGCGTTGAGTGTTTGCTACTTGAAATAAAATTAAATTGTATTTGGTAAATACAATATTATTATTTTACAAATCAATACTCATGCTTTATGAAGCTTTTTAGGGACACTCAGTGCAAGCATAGGGTCGTAGGATGAAAGCTAACCATACAAATGCTATATTTTTCAGATAATTCACAGCAGCACAAAACCAAATTCATCGGAATCAAACAGGTAAGGCAAGATTTATTTGCATTTAGCTAGTCAGTCTTAAAAACACTTGTAGTGATGAAGTATTACACCATATTTTACCGTATGATTTATAAATTATCATTTGTTTTGTTTTATCATTTTTGTTTGCATTTCAGAATATCAATATGGTCTTCAAGATTTTAGTGAATTTTCGTTTTAATATTAAAGATTTCCATCATCACTACGAAAATAGATATCATATTAATTTTGGTTTTAAGGAATAATCATTGTGCTGCCTTATTTTACATATAGAAAAAGGAATATCTAAATATATTGAGCAATTTTTTTTGACCCGAAGCCGAGTATGGAAACGTATTGCTTGCTTAAAATTGATATTAATTCCATTTATGATATTGAAATTCCTTTGCAACTACGCTGGTAAATTTTTTATTATGTTAAATTATTTATGTGTATTTTATAATTGTATATTTTTTTCAACATTAAAAAGACATTTTAAGAGAAAATGAAAAAAATTATTCCAGTGACTAAGTTAAATTAGTTACCGAGTTTTCTTTACATGTATTACCTGAATTAGCATAAATTAATTAAATTCTTAAAACGTTTTCAATAATTTCCTATCTTACTTTTAAAATACCTTTATATATATTTTCATGAGTTTATAGTTTTCCTAATTTGGCGAAAGAAGACTTTGGTTAATTTTTTGTCACTTTGGTTCTTAACGTCTACCAAAAATCGATGCTGATAACAGTAAAAAATCAACATAGACTTTAGTTAATTAAATAAAATGAAAAATGCTAATGCTTCTAAATAAGCAAAAATTGGTTAGAACTTCCCTCCCTCCCTCAACGTTTTCTGTTTCATATCTGAAAAAACTAGATAGTAACATTTTTTCTCTACATTTTTGCACGATTTTAGAAAGATCACCTCAGTTGTATATCATTTGAAGTAAACTTTTTATATTCGCTAAGTCAAGCTATGGGCATAATTATTCGGCAATAAAAGAGACATAAGGCACATTATAACGTTAATTGCTTTCTTTTAATTCTTCTCCATATTTACTTCTCATTTGTACATATTTTTACTGATTCCGTTTATTTCCTGGTCACGCTATTACTTTACGTTTTCATAATTTGTGTCTTCAGTATGTTTGTTAAAATCTACACATTTTTACAGCAAGTTAAGCGGTGTTGCTGAATCTGTAAAAGAGGAAAAAGAAATAGAATCAGTTTGTGATGAATTTCAAAATTTAGGAATTGAACCCGAACAAGAATCAAAAGAAGATAATGGTAGTAAATCATCAAATAACGATGAACTATACCAAAAGCAAGGTGACAACACCGATGATGGACCAGCTATTGCTGATGTTGAATCTAAAGGGACAGCTGAAACTTTTGCGGAAAATATCACACAATTGAAAAAACCAACATCATTTCAGTTAAATAAACAACACACAGGTCTTAAAAATATTTCATTTAACGTAGGTATGGCTGTAACACCGACCAGTAAAATGGAATTTGATCAAGAACAAACAGATGAATTTGGTGTTGTTAAAATTAATCGCCCCCCCGGTAAATTGGTTTCTCCACCACCACCTGAAAATATTGATGCTATGTCTATTTCATCAGGAGAAGGCTTTACTGACCAGGGTTATTATGATTTAAAATTTTATCATAATAAACTCTGGTAATTTGCCTGACAAACCGTATTAATAAATATTGTTGCGAATGCATTTAGTCCTAGACATATACATATTAAAAACATAGAAAACGTATCTAGTAAACTGCTTTTTTTTGGTGCAATAATTATTTTTTTGTTGTTTAGGTCATGGTTGTGTTATAGGTTTATTTGCAATTTGTTACAATTCGCACACATAGAAAAATGCATTAAATCGGTTTTATTGTGTTAATATCAGACTAATTTACTAAGCAAAATGTTAATACATTTCATTTTGCAGATTTTCAGTAAATCAATTTTATCAGAGCCTTTTGCCGTAAAAAAGACATACATACATATAACCTTAAAGAACGGCTATGTTCAAGAAACGATGCTACAATTATATCACACTATGCAAAAACGCAAAAAAAATATTGAAAACTAATTTAAAATAAGCATGACGAAATCTCTTCTGTATTAACTTTCAAAAAACTTCCAGTAACAAATTTATAATTAAAATGCAATTTAAAAAAAATTAAAACGTAGGTTGACGTGCGTATAACCATTGTACTTGAAAGGACATGTTGAATATATATGACAAATACATGTTTATTAATTTTTTATCTGACAACATTTTTTTTATAGAAATTTACTGAATTGATACAAAGTTATATTCGAATTTTTATGTGATGATATAGGTACGTGTATGAACATATAATGGTTCACAACAAAATAAATACATTTATTTGCTAAAGCTAAAAACGATTTTTTATTCAACTAAGTTATACAAAATGATACTGTTCTACCTGTTATAGATTTAAAGAAAAAAAAATACATTTTTCCGTTTCCAGATACTTAGAACGGGAGCGGGACTATATCTTACGCTTTAAAATGCCCCAACCAAATCATTTCAAACTTGCTTAAAGTGTCTAAGTTTATTCTGAATGGTATCGTAAAACCCTATAAAAATATCAGTTCGTTTTGCTTACTTCTTGATGATTTTTTGTGCTAAGCCATCTGTGTTGAAGATTTGGTGAGAAATTTGACCTCAACAATTTCAGCGTATAAGCTAGACTCATTTTTTAAACCAGAGGTAGAGGGTAATCGCTACTGTCAGTATCTGGTTGAGTGTGATAAATGTTACCTTATGGTACCTTATATGCATTCAGTCTTACCACGAAATAATAATAATAAAATAATATTTCAAAAATTTTAAATTTTACGTTAGTATCAAATTATTTATTTTTTGGCGTTTTGAGAAATAAAACAATCCCTACGGAAATAACAAAAAATAAAACATGAATTCGTCTGTACATGCCTCCACATCCTGTTTGATGTAACCACTTTTTCCACGGAACTGCTCCAATTTGCTTCCACGCATTTTTTTTGCAAGTATTCGATTTGCTTTCAATGAAAATTAAGTTTAATTAATAATACCAAAAATCATGGTACATTGTCATAAAATTTATTCTCTTATGACGACAATGCATAAAGGTTATCGTAAGTATTAAAAGTTAGGTGTGAGGGAAAGTTTGAATTAAAAAAGCCTTCACGCTGACGTTCGCATTGTTCCGATTGTGCCCTTCGAGAGTTTTTGAGAATGACGGACAGCATTTATCTGAATCCATTTGGATCAACTTTTTTGAATACATTCTCAAAAATTCAATTTATTTCACTTTCAATATTGGCGCAAAGATCTTATATAGTAGTTGGCATTTTGGTATAGGCCAACAACATTTATATAACGCGTCTGCCAATTTAACTCTTCAGTAAATCACTTGTAACATATACTGTGTAGCATGTTACACCATCCTGTTGCATGTTCAACAGGGTTCAGTCCAGTAACACCTCTGGAATGTTATTCACAACGAACTGTGAGTTTTAGGGGCTTTTTGACAAACCCATTTAGGCAGAAATGAGACTCATTGCTGATGCTAAACGGCTTTAGTCCTTTGTGTTTTCGCAAATAAGTGAATGGTCTGAATCCTCTTGAAGAGAAGCACAAATGGCGCATTCTTAAATGCCTCACTGGAATAAAAGCACTTATTCAAATGTGTTTTAAAATATTTAATACTAGATATTGAATTTATGATCTTGGAGGTAAATGATGGGGTCAAAAATTATTATTATTATAAATAGCTTGAAATCGTTGTTATAGTGTGTACTAGTCTGTGATTAGTTGCCATATAACTTTAAAGAGTAAATGATTTACCATATCTATCGAGAACGTTATTTTGATAGCAATCGACTACAGAAAGACGTTCATTTACCTTAATGCATTGTTGCCTAAGCAACCTGACAACACTCAAAGAGTATTAATTGTCTAAGAAAAAGCTTTTCAAACTTCGCCGTTCGGAGTCACCAAAAACACGAGAGGTTGATCACCGTACAATTATTATTATTAGATATATAAAAAAACAATAGTGGAAGGCACCTTTCCTCAGTAATCATTCGTTTGGGTAACTTACATATGGTGTAACCCAATTTTAACCGTTAGCTGCAATGACTTAATAACAATGGGAGTATGAAACAAACAAATTGAAATAATGCAAGAGGACAGGACATTGGTATTAAATTTTCAGCTCTATCAGCTTTTTATTTTTATTAGATTGTTCACAAGTAAACCGCGTGCCTGGAGTTTGTGTAGAGGATGGACACATAAGACTATGGCTGGGTTGAACCAGAAATAAACATCTGATTAATTGATGCATTTCCTATCTAAGCGAATCTCCATGACCAACATTTTATTTTTACTTTCCCTGGCAATTCCATCGCACGTACCAGACGCTTTCCCTTATCTGAAGCTTTCGACGGAGAACATTTTTCTTCCTTATTTTTCCTGGCCAACGGGTGTAATTTTGATTGCGTTCCGTGTACTAATTACTTAGAAAACGATTATACAGCAAGCATAAGATGCATGCCGTTTAAGAATAGAACAAATATACCCTTTTACGAGTATAAGGGCGAATAGCCTGTCAAGGACTTTTTTCCGTCCCTATGCTATGTTTGGCACAAATTATCAATAAGCCATGTTTTTTCAGGTATTTGGTATCAAATATGGTGAACATTTTGTCATAATTGCGTTTTGTTCGATGATAGATAGATAGATAGATAATTTTATTTCGTTCAAAAGTATAACATTTTACAATATAGAATCACGCATTTTACAGAGATTTGATATATTATATTTTTCTTCTGACACATTATTTAGTTTGATGATGAGATGAGTATGCAAAAAATGGACGAAAATTTAGAAGGAAAATACGAGCAAGATCGCAGTTTTTAAAAAGCGTTGTGTAATTTTTTGTATTCTTTCAGAGATCAATTCAACATAAGCTTTGTTATGAATATCTAATGTGGAGTGGTGCCATGGTAAATTTAACATCATTTTTAAAAGTTTGTTTTGAGCTATTTGTAATTTCTTAACATGACAAATTGCACAATTTCTCCATACTTGGCATCCGTATAGCAGTTTAGCCTGAAAGATTACTTTATGTAAAATAAGTTTATTTCCAGTTGACAGTTGGGATTTCCGGTGAATAAACGGATATAACATTTTATTAGCAACTGATATTTTTTAAAAGTTTCTGGAGTCCAAATGCATTCCTAAATACTTTATTGAGGATGACCAATTGATGTATTTTCTAATTATTTGCAGTCGTCTACTAGGCAAAAAGCAAGCTTTTCTTTTCCTAGTAAAGAAGATGACTTGAATTTGGTCTTGATTCAATTTTATCTTCCATTTGTTGCAGTAGTTAACGAATATTCTCATATCATTGTTTAAATTCCTCTCAATGTCAAGAGTAAATTCATGAGATGAGTATATAGCCGTATCGTCGGAAAATCATTTTAAATATTTGACCAATATGCCAAACAGTGTCAAGGGTTTTCTCAATCAGCCTGTTCGGGAATAAAATTTCCCCCGGACTTTTTCCCCAAAAAGCTTTTCCTTTTCGTTAACAACTTTGAAAATGGGAAAAATATTCCCCTGGAGAAAAGTTGGTATTGGGAATAAATTTTCCGGGAAAAATAATGACGTTTATCCAAAAAGTTTCTCCTGTATTTGTTTGGAGGAATTTCTTTGTTTTGTTCTTGTTTCGGAGAAATTTAAAAACGTAGGTTTGTTTTTGAGTTGTTTTTTAATTTGAATTTACTGATAGATATTTATAATTAGGTCCACTACGTTTAGCAAGCAGCAAATAAATAAAATGATCGACATAACGGAAAATAATCCCGATATAGCAAAGGGATACCAAATGAAAGACAAGAAGATCTAAAAGTATTCTGGAAGGAGTTAGAGGCTGAACTTAATTCTTTAGGACCATCTATAAAATCTGTTGTTGAGTGGAAAAATGTATTTTTAGCACGTTGTTTTGAAGGTAAATAATTATAAAAACGTTTTCAACTTAGGTCTGGAACGACAAGAAGAAAACGGAAGAAGCCATTTATGCATTTGTTATAAAACTTCACTGAAGCTTTATTGGGCAAGTCCAACTGCATCTATATATCAATCATCTCCTCTATCTATCTATCATCTCTTGTTACGCCTTTCTGATCACCACCTTCCCCAAAAAATCTCAAGAACGCACTCAGCTTAATAATTAGCTTATTGGTATTGACGAAATAAGAATATTCAATAAATATTTAAATGCTGGTTTGTTGACACGATAATGTTGCTTGAATCTATAAGTAAGTTTATTTTACATAAGATTAGTCGTTTTGAAAGTATAACTTACAATTGTTCCGGAAGTTCCAGCAGATTAGAAATTTTTTAAACTAAAATTTCTTAAACCTCTACGAATTGATCGTAAACTGAACGACATGTTTTAATATAATTACATATTCTTAGTACTTCATGTAAAGTACTATGCGATTTTCTAAAGCCAAATATGCTTTGTTACTTGTTTTTTTATGACCTTTTCATATATTTTGCTTAAAAAACTAAGTAAGCTTATTGACCTATAGCTTTATCCTTTTTAGGTGGTTTACCTGCTTTTGGAATAGCGATAACCTTAGCAGATTTCCATGCATCAGGGTAATATTCTAATTTTAGGCATGCATTTAAAAAATATATACTTTATAGTAGCATTAGGCAAGTATTTCAGGTAAATGGTTTTAATTAAGTCTGTGCCATATGACTTTTTCGGTTTTAGATCTTTTATGAAGAATTCAATGTCTTCATCAGTAACATACAACATGTAGTTATTTGAACATGGTTGATTGGAATTATTGTTTTATAAGTTTTGGATGGCATGAGTGACTAGTGTTTTTGTATGGGGATCGCCTAGGTTTGTAGAAATAATGTGTTTTTTCTTGAAATTGGAAGCAAGAGCATTATCTTTATCAATATCAGTGCAATGGGTAGACTTTTGAAAGTTTTTGAAAAGGAAGACTTTTGTTTTTCCTTCATATTACTTTTATGATATTCCAGAAAGGTTTGGAATTCTTTTCAAAGAGAGCTTAGTTTTCTATTCCACTTAACATTTCTATGCTCGTTTATTTCTCGCGATATCAAATTATTTAAATAAGAAACAAGAATTTTGTAATGAGGCTGACGATATTTCTCCCAAAATCTCCTGTGTGCATTTCTTATTTAAACTAATTCTAAAATGACAGGTGGGAGTTTATATGAAGAAGACTTGACATGGACAAGAACTTTGGGGATGCTGTGTTCTGTAGCACTCAAAATTTGATCAGAAAATTTGTAAATAAAGGTATCCACATCCTCTTTACATCTAATATCAGAGAAGTTTCTAGGAATATTTTGCAGGTTTATCTTCAGCTCTGAAAGAAAACGCTTCCAGTTAGCATTTTAAAGATCTTCTTAATACTGCATTTTTTCCAGGGTGGTCTTAAGCAATTTACAAATTACCGGTCGGTGATCGGAACTCAGTTCATTTAATGGACTAGGCTCTGAAATACCTGAAGCTACATTTGAAAGTGGAAGGGTGACCATGAGATGTTGTGCTAGAAAGGAACAGAACGGATATGGATAAGGAGACAGACAAATCAGATAATATATTGCTCCATTTATTTACCCTTACGCAACCCCAGTCTCGATGTCTACAATTTAAGTCTCCTCCAATTAAAAATTCACAATTTAGCCTACAAAATTTATGAAGATCGCTCTTGAAACCTATTTCTTTTTCACGAGTTATTCGTCCACCAGGAAAATACACAAAATAGACTTTAAATGTTCTGTTATTATTTAATGTAACCTCAATTCCTAAATTTTCTATGCATCACGTTTTCACAATAGGCAAAAGCGAATGTTGAATTGATCTTTTGATTAGAATTGCAACACCACCACCAGCTCTATCAATCCTATCGTTACGATACATTTATAATTGACCATGTCATGTTTTTGTTATTAAAGCGATATCAACATTGCTAGTGTTTAAAAAACTCAATAATTCTGTGATTTTTTTGCGAATAGATCTCGCATTCCAAGTTACAATATTCATTGGTCTATCAATCACATTATTTAACATTATTATATAAAAACTTGTTCAATTTTGGTTTTACATGCAGATAATTTAGTAATCATTTCTATTGCGAGGAGATTTAACTCGTCCACAGTGAAAAGATTGTTGTTGCTGTCAACGGGAATGTTGCTGGTCGTATTGTCTGGAGTGTTGCTGGGCATTTTGCCCGGAAAGTTTCTGGGAGAAATGCTATGTGTATTGCTGGAGGTGGCAGTGTAAATGCGATCGTTGTAGCTTGAGCTCACCAGTGAGTGCCCAGTTGTCTCCCACGCATTACGCTGCTGAGAGTTGCGATGTTTGAGTAATTTCAGTCGCTGAGAGACATGAACTTGTTGATATAGTTGATGTAATACTGGAAAATCTTGAAGAGAGACAAGAGAGATTTCCTTCTGCTTTGTTGATAATGGTTCGTTGGATTTCTTCATCCGAGCATGTTGCTTCAGGTTTCTGAATTTTCCTTTGAGCTCGAGGAACTTGGTACATTCACTGTCAGTGGATTTGTGGGAACCATTGCAATGTTTTTCACCATGCCCACACATCTGACAGTTGTGGCATTGTGTAAGTTTGTCTCTTAATTTTCTTTGGTAACTCCATGTTATTTGGGTGTGAAGAATGAACTTATGTTTCTTCTTTAAATCTTGGAGTTTGATGGATCCATTTTCAAGAGATACCAAGTAGAAAGTATCGGTGTGATGTTCATACTTTTTTAATATTTTCTTTCATTCGATGCATTTAAGCCCAATGTTAAGAAGTTCAGTTTTTAATAATTCAACATCAATGTCGCCCATGCCATATAGAACAATTTTGAAAGCTTTTTCACTTTTTATTTCATGAGAAAAAATTGTGTATTGTCACTTTTTAATTCTTCAAGTATTTTATGCTACGATTCTAATGAATCACATACATTTTCAATGCCGATTGAAATAATTTTAATACAATAGTCCGATATGTTTAGGGACTTTTTTTTAAGCACTTTAATTGGTGGTATACTTATACGATTTTACTTGAGGTTTATTTGGTGAAATAATTACATCAATCTCAGCAATTACACTATCTGGATGAGATTCAAAGTACCTCCAGTAATTAAACTGTTCGATGATACCCTCGATGATAACTACCCCCATAAATTGTCAATGGGAATGAGATCGGGGGATTGAATCGGTGAGGTTACATTGCATAAGTTTGGATGGATATATATATATATATATATAAATATAAATATAAATATATATATATTTATATTATATATATATATATATATATATAAATATATATACAGAGGTGTGCAAAATAATAGGGAAAGGGAAGAACCAAACAATTTCCAGAAAACCTAAGAACGATATGAAACCTAATCCGTAACTAATAGTTACTGCTTATTTAAGATTCAAATTGTGAACATATTTCATTTGCTATTCCTTTGAATTTTCCTTTAGTATTTATTTTTATCAATTATTTCCTGAAAATTATCCTATTTACATTGTTCAAAATAATAGGGAAATTAAACGCAAGCATAAGTATTCTTTAAAAAAAAAACAGAACAAATGAACTAAATTATTCAGTTTATTAACTCAGCAACTAATTTCAACTGATCAGTGCCCAGAATGGCCACCCTTGTTTTTAATTACCGCACTTATTCGACCTGGCATTGACTCTTTAAGTTTTTGGCATTTTGTTGAGGGAATGTTCTTGCAATGGTGTTGAATCGCGTCCCATAGCTGTTGTTTGTTTTGAAATGATTCTGTTGCCAACGATTTTTTAAGCTCCCCCCACAAATTCTCAATATGATTGAGATCGGGAGACTGAGAAGGCTATGGTAGAACCGACACTTTATTGTCCCTTAACCAAGCACTAACTAATTTTGATGAGTGCTTGGGATCGTTGTCGTGCCACCTTAACGGCATATTGTCCTTCGCGTATGGCAGCATCACATCTTTCAATATGTATCGATACATTTCCTTGTTCATGGTGTCTTTTATTTCTATAATAGGGCCAACACCAAACCAAGAAAAGCTACCTCACACTATGACTCCCACCTCCGTGTTTCACCGTTTTTTTTTTTTGTAAATCGAAAGTGAAACTCTTTTCCTTCGGGCCGACGAACATTCCTGGCACTATCAGAACCAACAAGATTTATTTTTGTTTCGTCACTCTATAGAATGTTTCGAAACTTATCCTTAGTGTGGTTTCTGAACTGCAGAGCCAACTGCATTCTCGCTTTAATGTTCTTCTTGCTTAGTAGAGGAATTTTTCGGGCGATCCTTTCAGGAAGATTACTTTGCAGTAATCTTCTTCTCACAGTTGGAGCACTGACTATGTTGCCAAGTTCACTTTCAATTATTCTGGATTACATAAAAGGATCTCTTTTGGCCAGTAAAATAATGTGAGAGTCATCGGTAGGGGTAGTCTTCCTTGGCCTTCCTCGAGTGTCTTCTGCTGACTTTCTTGAGAGTGTATTAAAAACAAAATTAACTGATCTCCCAATTGAATCTGCTATAAATTTGAGAGTTCTCCCTGTTCTCTCATTTTTTCTACAATCTTCTTTTCTTCTTCCGAACAATGCTTTTTACGCCCCATTCCTAATAAATTTACAATGATATTCATAAATATTTACAAAATGTTCAATTACAAACCAAACAAACATTACCTTTTCACAAGTTTTCAATAAAAATTAAAAATGAAGCCAAATTCCCTATTATTATGAACAACTAAAAAACCCTTTCTTTTGTTGCATACACCACTGCACCATTCACATGAATGCTATAAAATGAGATAATCTCGCATAAGAAGGACAATGCAGCTGTGCAAATAACAGTACTAATTACTGTTCCGATAAGCAACAAAACAAAGCGAGAAGAAACAAAGAATTGATCATGAGTGATATTCCCTATTATTTTGCACAGCTGTGTATATATATATATATTTTATATATATCAAATATTGTCTTTGAAAAAAATGATTCCCAAATATATATATATATATATATATATATATATATATATATAATATATATTTTATGATATAGTTTTGATATTTGTTCTTTCTTGAACCAGTCTGTTTTTTTTTGTTGGAAGTTAGAAAACAATGCACTGGAGTGCTCAGACTCGAAAACGGTCCATTGTTCTACGAGGCAGATAACGGGAGAACGTCTACGTACTAAACCACTTACCCCTCGGAACTGTCGCTAATATGGACGCACTCGACGTGCGTAAAAGCAGACTGTTGTTCTTGCACAGACGGTTCATAGATCCGCAAAATGTTGAAGTTCGTTCACTAGAAGCAGAAATGAAAAAAAACAACATCTAATTAAAATTAATTACAGGCTGGCTGTAACTTTGCAATGGTGCATTAGGATCCGGACTGAAGATCCAACAACTCGGATATTTTCCCGCAAATAAATCAAATATTCAGGAGGAAAGATAAGAACTAGGCTGTACGGTTGGAAAGGACAACAGAAAACCCAGACAAAACTGACATCTGTGGGCATCAATTCGAATAGATGAGTGCTTGATAACAACTGCTTCGTAGTTGAAGATCCTCAGGATAATGTTATGACAGTGCGTGCTGCTTTTCAGGATGTGTATACGGCTAACGAGTCTCGTAGGCCAGACCACGATCTGGAGAACAAAGCCCTATTGAACTACTTCAACCCTCGGGAGAGAGGCAGTGGCGATTTAAGAACCCTGGTTTCATCAGGTTTTATGACGAGAATATGGCTTATAATGCCGTCGTCCTGGATGGAATCAATACCATCCAAATCTCAAAAGAAGAACTTTAGGGTATCTTCAACTCTTTGAAGAAGAAGAAACTAACAGGATCGGCGGTAAATCTACCCTCAGACTTACACGACACTGTTCAACAATGAGTAATGCATGTTACCGAACGCATTGGAAGACAGCTGTGGTGCAACCGATCCCTAAACAAGATAAAAATAGGTCTATTCCAACAAATATCCTCGTCTTCTTCCTTCTACAAACAAGGTCTTCGAAAAAATTGTCATAGCAATTTTAAAAAAGAGATTTGAGGATACGTATGATAACATATGTACATGCCGCGTCAATGCTGGTTTCCGACCAGTGTTGGTAAAATTTTAGTTGAATAATAACTAGTCATTAGTTGCCGGATTCAAGTGACTAATGATTAATTTATTCATTATTCATGAAAATAATGATTAACCAATAAATTATTCATTATTCGCAGAAATTACTCATGACTAAATCAATCATTATTCATGAGTTATTCATTAATCACCAAATAAGAGCATTTATTCAAGACATATCTCTATTTATAAAAAAATAAGACAAAGTATTGAGTTATTTTAAATGATAGAGTGGATAACGAACTTGAAAATATTACTGTCGAACTTTTTGTTTTTTGGTGATTTCTTACCACATAGTTTTTGCAATTGTAGCTTGGCCGCGTAAATATATACAGGACTGTGCAAAATAATAGCACCATCTTCGACTTTGTCACTATTATGCTACTTACTTTTCCTATGGCCAGGCAGGCGCCTCATATTTATTGCACAACATCTATTACATCAGTCATAAAAGCCAAAAAACTTCATCTTGTCATTAAAAAAAGACTCGTTACCGGAAATGGAAATATATGCGTAAATTCCAACATGCACGCGATTGTTGGTTATTCATGATACAGAGTTAGTCATGACTACACATAAATCATGAATAACTGTCAATCATATGTGTGAATAACGAATATTCATGAATAAAAGTTAGTCATGAATAATCCGGCAAATATATTATTCATGACTAACGTTTAGTCGCGTTTCTTTAGTCATTATGTTATTTTATGCCCAACTCTGTTTCCAACAAAAAATAGAGCAAATCTAAGAGCCAACGCACGATTTAATGTCTGATCGACTTAGAAAATGTGTTCGACACCGTTTGGTTTGAAGGATTTTTTCTTAAGTTGTTATACATGATCTAAGACATGATGACAGGTAGAAAGTTCGTTTCGAAAAATGGCAAATGGCGAAAAATCTACAACGGGGGCATTTGGTTCACCAACCTTGTTAGTTAAATTTACTCGCGATATTTTGTACTCCATGCCGCACATTATAGCATACGCCGATAATCTGGTAACGTACAGATCAGTGCCGAAGGTGCAAGTCAACAGCATCCTGTTGCAAAAAAAAAATAGAAAAAACACAAGAACTACAAAAAAGTACAAAAGGTATACAAATTAAAAAAAAAAACACTGAAAAACATGAAGAACAACAAATGAAAACTATGAAAATGGTCTACCATGGTGTATATGAATATGAAATGAAAACTATGAAAATGGTCTTAGGCATATTTATATAGCTTATACGCCCTGCTGTGTACGGACATAATTAAGGTTATTTGTTGAAATTGACCAAATCAATTATTATTATCCAGGGGAATCCTTTTTTTTCCTTCGTCGGCTTGTTTGGTCACTGTTGATTTTCAATGGAACCGGGTTATTTCATTGTTATTATATGAACGTTTCGGCAGTGTTTGCTGCCTTCATCAGGAGATCTTTTCTATTTTACATGCATAGTAAAAATGCTATTTAACAAATGAATAATAGATTTACATTAATTGTGTTGTTGTTTTAAGTCGTAGATGTTATTTAGAATTATGGTTATGAAAAAATAGATTCAAGCACAAAGTGTTTAAACAAAATATGGAACACTTATTGGTGTCAAGATCAGTCTTGAATGATGGGAAATTTCAATTTTGAATTTAATGTCTAAGCAGTAACAAGCTCGGAATAAACGGCTGAGATGTTCTGTATGTCCTGATTCCTATTCATATTGTTGTTGGTCTTGATTATGCTTAGGGTGTCCAGAGTATAGCTTTTGCTGGTATGTTTTTCCGTTTGCAGGATTTTGACATCATCAAGGTCAAGTAGATGGTTAGTCTGAACGTAATGATTAGCTAATGCTGTCCTTTGTGTCAGCTGAATGTAAGGAGGAATGTACGAAATGAAGAAGAGCATGAAAGAATGCGCACCAAACACTGCAATATGCTCCACTCATTCCAACGAAATCTTCAGAATGATGAGTTCGTCAAATATGTGACAAAAGTACACAAAGACACGAAAGCTTTTCTTAAGAGAAAAGAAAACAAAGTAATCATACCAGTTGATAAAAACTTACTCTAATGAAAACAAAATGCATAAATTTTTAGCTGACAGCTCCACTTATAGGATGAACAAAGTAAACCCCACAGCCGCACCTAGTACTGGCTGCGGCTCGGATATGCGGAAATTGACTGCTGCGGGAGAGCCCGCCAATAGACTCAAACGCGCGGCAGGCGGAAAACGAGATCCGCAGCTCTATAAGAAGGCTGCCATCTCTTTTCTGCTGCTGCGAATAGGGAAAGCTGGCAATGACGACAGTATGGCCGACGAAGAATGCAAACACTGCGAAGATCAGCTGTGGGAGCTGGCTAAGGCAGAGAACGCTTGCTTCCAAGTGGGGGGCTGTGCTCTGTACACAAACTCTCGAGCGGCACTTTCCGAAAATTCCCCCCTGGGAACCACAAGTTTTGAGGTTCTCAAACCCTTAAAAATCACGCGCGCCATCTGCTGGATCCCGGGGCTACTCAGGAAGACGGCGGATGTGCTGGCGCGTCTCCGCATCCAAAACCTTGGTCTCGAAACCAGAAGGTGGAAGGTCTTCTCCCACAGGGAGAGCAAGAACCGATAAAGTAAAGACGGTTCTACTCTCGTTGTGGGCCTGGACCGATACGGCTCTCGTACCTATCTGCACCTTGGACGGATTAATTTCCGCCTTATGTCCAAGGTTTGCGAATAAGGGATGCTTTTCACGGTAACTCTGCATGCCACTGTTTATTCAGATCAACCTTCATCATTCTAAGGATGCTACTGCTACCCTATGTAGCAGACTTTCCATGATGAAGGCAAAATCACACATCGTATCTATCCAGGAAGCATTGGTGTGGAAAAATCGCTTCTGTGGGCTTGGTAGTCTACGAGGCTCTTCGAGCCATCGGAAAGGCCGAGAGCTTGTCTTATTGTGCCGAATCTTCTCCCAGCAACTAAGCTTGGGAAATTCTGTGGACAAGATTTGGTTGCTGCGGTCATTAATTATAAATCAGGCAGATCATAGCACAATGTTGTCGCGGCTTCGGCCTACTTCCCTTACGATTCCGTCCTACCACCTCCACCAAAGGAAGTAGCGGAACTCGTAGAGCACTTCTTCTTCTTGTGGCGCTACAGTCCGGGGTGGACCTGGGCCTCAACCAACATGCCTCTCCAGCCAGCACGATCTTTCGCCAGCTGTCTCCAGTTGCGCACTCCAAGGTGGTTGAGGTCCTTCTCCACTTGTGTGCGCCACTTCAGTCTAGGCCGTCCTCTGTTGCGTTGTCCCAATGACTCGGATTCAAAGACTTTTCGGGCCGGAGCAGTGGTGTCCATACGCTCTACATGGCCTAGCCATCTTAAGCGTTGTATCCGTAGACGCTTAACCAGGCGCATGTCGCTGTACAGCCTATAGAGTTCGTCATTAAATCTTCTCCTCCAGATGCCATCAACGCAAACAGGACCAAAAATCGCACGCAAAACTTTTCTCTCGAAAAGACTAAGGGCTTCCTCATCCGCCTTTGCTAACGTCCAAGATTCTGCGCCATATAGTAGGACGGGGATGATCAAGCTGTTATATAAAGCTAGTTTAGTCCTTCGAGAGAGGGCTTTATTACTCAATTGCCTCTTGAGCCCAAAGAAACAGCGGTTGGCAAGAGTGATTCTGCGTTTGATTTCGGTACTGATGTTGTTGTCCCTGTTTACCGCGGAGCCGAGGTAGACGAAGTCCTTAACTACCTCGAAGTTTCTGCTGCCTAGTGTGACGCTCCGTCCGAGACGTCGATGTTGTGTGTCCTTCCTTGATGACAGCATGTACTTCGTTTTGCCCTCATTTACCGCAAGACCCATTTTAGCCGCTTCCGCTTCAATGCCAGCAAACGCCTCATTGACGGCTCGCTGTGTTCATCCAATCACGTCAATGTCATCAGCGTAAGCTAGCAATTGAACTGACTTCTGGAAGATCGTGCCTCTGGTGTTGACTTGTGAGTTTCGCACGATCTTCTCGAGGATGATGTTAAAGAAGTCACATGACAGTGCGTCGCCTTGTCTAAAACCTTTTTTGACATTGAAGGTCTCGGTGAATTCGGTACCGACCTTGACGGAGCAGCGAGAGTTCTCCATCGTCATCCTACACAATCTGAAGAGTTTGGTAGGAATGCCAAAACTAGACATGGCACTGTATAGCTCGTCTCTATGCACACTGTCATATGCAGCCTTGAAATCGACGAATAGGTGGTGGGTGTCAATTTGCATTTCTTGGGTCTTTTCCAGGATCTGCCGTAATGTGAAGATCTGGTCTATTGTGGACTTCCCTGGTCTGAAACCACACTGATAGGGACCTATCAGGTCATGGACAAATGGTTTCAGACGCTCACACAATACGGCAGAGAGGATCTTGTATGCGATGTTCAGGAGACTAATCCCTCTGTAGTTGGCGCAGTCAAAGGGGTCTCCGTTTTTGTGGACCGGGCAAACGACGCTGAGATTCCACTCATCGGGCATGCTTTCCTTCGACCATATCTTACAGATGAGCTGGTGCATGCGCCCAACCAGGTCATCTCCAGCTGCTTTAAATAGTTCTGCGGACAGTCCGTCCGCTCCAGCAGCTTTGTTCGACTTTAGCTTGGATATTGCTATCTTCACCTCGTCTAAGTCGGGGGGACGGAATGCTTGTCTATCATCGTCCAAATTGAGTGAAACATTCTGCCTAACAGCGGGATTTGGGTCGTCATCGCCGTTCAGGAGTCTGCAGAAATGATCCTTCCAGATTCTCAGCACAGACTGCGACTCTACTACTAGTTGTCCATTTTGGTCCCGGCAGGCCTTGGTCCGAACCTTGTATCCTCCGGATAGCTGTTTTACCTTTCGGTAGAACTTTCGGACTTCATTCCTGCCAAAGCACCTTTCCATTTCCTCGACCGCGCCCTTCTCATGCTCCTTCTTCTTCCTTCTGAGAAGCCGGTGCTCTTCCCTTCTTCTCTGTTCGTAGAGTTCACGAACAGCTCGCGTTGTTCGATGCAGCGTCGCCTTATAGGCGTCTTGTTTAGCTGCGTGCGCTTGCCTGCACTCGTCGTCAAACCATGGGTTCCTTCTGGGTGGTGACGTGAAACCCAGCACATCAGTGGCAGCATCTTTGATGGCTTCTTGACAACGTTTCCATTCTTCTTCTATGCTTAGTGCAGGAAGCGTCGAACTCTGGGCGAGTTTCCGGGAGACTCGGTCGGCAAAGTTCCCAGCAATCAGCTGCGATTGTAGCTTTTCGACGTCAAACCGTTTTGGCCTTTCTCGACTCCGTTGCTCTCTCGATATCCGGGTTCTTACCTTGGCTACAACAAGGTGATGATCCGAGTCAATGTTTGCACCTCGGAAGGTTCGGACATCGAGAATACTGGAGGAGTGTCTGACGTCGATCGCAACGTGATCAATCTGGTTGACGGTTGATTGATCAGGAGATCGCCAGGTTCCTTTGTGAATGTTCAGGTGTGGGAACCGCGTGCTAGCCACAGAGAGGTTTCGCCCCGAGGCGAAGTCCAACAGCCTGAGTCCTATTCCGGATGTGTTGTCGTGCAGGCTGTATTTACCGATGACTCCAGCAAAGATGTGCTCCTTTCCCAGCTGAGCGTTGAAATCTCCTAGAACGATCTTGGTGTCATAGCTGGGGCATCGATCGTATGTTCTTTCTAGGAGATCATAGAAGTCATCCTTGATGTTGTCATCCTTCTCCTCTGTCGGGGCGTGAGCGCATATTAGGCTGATGTTCCCGAATTTAGCCTTGATGCGGATTGTCATGAGGCGCTCGCTGACTGGGTCGTAGCTCAAGACTTTTTGCCTAAGTCTGCCTCGAACAACAAATCCGCATCCGAATAAGCGCTGCCTTCTCTCTCTATAGCAATTGCTGTAGTAGATATTGCAGTTCTTCATCGCTTTTATGCCAGGCCCATCCCATCGCACTTCCTGGATGGCGGTTATGTCAGCTTTGTAGCTGTCAAGGGCCTCCGCAAGTTGTTCGGCTGCACGTGGCCTGTTAAGGGACCTCACATTCCACGTGCAAAACCAAAAATCGTTGTCCTTTAAACGTTTGCTGGGGTCGTCAACAGTTAATCCGTCCTTATCCGAGGCATATCGGTTTTTCTGAACTATTTTATTTTTACGTGGTAAGGAAGTTACCCTCACGCACAACCCACAGACTGGTAGGCCAGGCCCATTATTTAAATCCTCGGGCAGAGGGGGTCGCTGCATACATTAGTTCACCATACAACGGATGTTGTGATGGCTATCTAGGGGGCGCCACGTGGAGGCTGTATGTCAACTTGACCTGTGCACTAACGAGGATTGCCTTGGCAGCTCGCCATGTTGAGCGCAATCAACGACGTTACCTCGCGTGTATAGGCCCATGCCCCCCGTAGAGCACTGCGAATCGAAAAAGATGGGCCTCGTTATCTGTTGCGACGCTAATGCTCAGAACATCTTCTGGGGCAGCAGCAAGTGTAACAGTAGAGGGTCGTATCTTCTCGATTTCGCCCTTCCATCTCGCCTGACCATAAACAGCGTTACATCGCAACCAACATTTGTTATGACAAGAAGACAGGAAGTGATTGACTTAACGCTACCAAATAGATATTTTAAGGAGAGCACAGACTGGAAAGTTCTGTCGGAAGTGTCTATGTCGGACCATAGATACATAGAGTTCCGAATCGAATGCGAAACCAACGTCTCGCAGAGGAGCAGGAACCCTAGAAGAACAAACTGGCCAAAGTTTAGGGAAGAGTTAGCAAAACGCACTGTGCCTCTCCAAAACTCAGAACGAGGCGTAAGGTTGAGGTGGTTGAAAGATACAATAACCAAATGTTTCGAACTGACATGCCCAGCAAAAAACACCCCTGCAGAAGCCCTGTTCCGTGGTGGAACGCGGAATTGCAGAGAAAGCCCAAGGAAAACTTCTGAATAGGTCACTCAAGACCAATCTAGAAGAGGACTGGGACCTGTAATAAAAATAATATAAACGCCTTATTCGAGCTTCGAAAAGTGCCTCTTATAAAGACTTTTGTGGGAAAATCGAAACACTCAGTGAAACCAGAAGACTAGTGAAAGTCCTCAAAAGGGGCAAAGCAGTGAGGCTGGACACATTAAGAAAACCAGACGGTACCTATACCGAGTCTAAAGCTGAGACCCTCCAACTTATGCTAGAGATTCACTTCCCTGGGAACCAGATCACAGTCCGCTCAAAACCAGTGTCGATTTCCGAAACTGGGGATGAGCAGACAAATACTACACGCAGAGGCTGGTATATTTCATCGCTCGTGGTCTCTGCTGAAGCCATCAAGTACGCTGTTGCGTCTTTTGATGGTTTCAAGTCACCGGGCACTGGCGGCATATATGCAGCAACGCTGGAAATGGGCATAGACCCTATACTGCCGGCTCTGAAAAGAATCTTCACTGCCAGCCTCGCGCTGGCATACATGCCCAGCACCTGGCGTACAGTGACGGTAGCCTTCATACCGAAAACTGGTAAAAGAGACTACTCACTCGCCAAAAACTTCAGGCCTATCAGTCTCACCTCCTTCATCCTAAAAAGCTTCGAGAGGCTGGACGAATTGCACCTGCTCAAAAACGCTTTGCGATCACGCCCTCTATCTCAGATGCAACATGCCTACCAGCGCGGAAAATCTTGCGAGACTGCACTTCAAAATCTCGTCGATAGAATTGAAAGTGCACTTGACAGGAAAGACAACGTACTGGGCATTTTCATCGACAAAGAGGGCGCTTTCGACAATGCGACTTTCGATGGCATGTGTAACGCGGCCAGGAATCACGGCTTAGAGGAATCATTGGTGTTGTGGATAAGAGCAATGCTAATGAACAGGACTATAATCGCGAAGGCGCAGTGTGACAAGTTTAGAATGTCGGAGGTTAACAGGGGCTGCCCCCAAGGCGGCGTCCTGTCTCCCCTCCTATGGTGCATGCTGGTCGATTCTTTGCTTTCCGCTTTGAATAGTTCCATCACCTACGCCCAGGCTTATGGAGACGATGTAGCCGTACTGGTTACCGGACCATGCCTTGCGGCCGTCAGTGAACGTGGGCAGGCGGCTCTTGACATGATCGATAGATGGTGTACTAGGAACGGGCTTTCAGTTAATCCTCTTAAAACTGAGGTTGTTCTCTTTACGAGAATGAGTAATATGACTGGTTTGACTCAACTGGTACTTAAAGGCGTCAACATCCCACTTTCCAATGAAGCCAAATATCTAGGTGTTATCCTGGACAATAAACTTCTCTGGAAAAGACACATTGAGACAAAAACCTCCAAGGCGCTGTCAGTCTTCTGGCAATGCAAGGGAGTTTTTGGCAAAACCTGGGGCCAATCACGGAAAAGATCTCTGGAAAAGACACATTGAGACAAAAACCTCCAAGGCGCTGTCAGTCTTCTGGCAATGCACGGGAGTTTTTGGCAAAACCTGGGGCCAATCACGGAAAAGATCCGCTTGGATCTACACGGCAACGATAAGACGACTCCTCTCTTATGTATCGGTTTGTTTGGTGGAACAAGCTTTCGCGCAAATACATGACTGCTGCTTTCACCAAGCTTCAAAGAACAGTTTGTCTCGGCTGCACAGGGGCTTTCCCCAGAACGCCTGGCTATGCTCTTGATGCTCTGATAAATCTCTCTCCCCCCCTTGATCTCCACATCATGGGATGTACACTCAAGGTCATCTCTCGATTAAAAAGAAATGGTCTTTGGTTCCACTCGCACTGGAGCTTTGATGACCTCGCACACCGCATCTCCTATGATACTACTCTCATGGACATGCAGTCTGATGCGAGGTCACCAATAATACAGTTGCGACGCTTATACAAAAGCCAACATTCCCCGTGTCATGGACTGGCTGTGGCCAGAAACTGAACCGGGAAAGGAATGTAGTCGGATTTTCACGGACGGCTCCAAGTCAGAAGGGTTCTGGAGCTGGAACCTTCGTGGAAATGACAACATCAGACTTCACGCCTCCTTAGGTAATTTCGCGTCGGTCTGCCAGGCAGAAGCCTTCGCGATCATAATGGCCACCAACTATATTGTGAGGAATAGGTGGAAGGGAAGAAGTATCTGCGTCTGCAGCGACAGTCAAACTGTGCTCAAGGCCTTACTCAACCCTTTAATCACTTCCAAGATAGTTCAAGAATGCAAGTCTTCCCTTAATTTGGTCGGCAGGCTGAATTCGCTAAGGCTTGTCTGGGTCCCGGGTCATCACGGTTCAGCAGAGGCATCCGTAGGGCCCGAACCCACCTTGGGATTACCCGCGTCCCTGGTCAGGGCCTCCGTCGATGGTCGGGTCTCCCTATAGCACAACCACAGATGGCGTGACTCTCCAGGATGCAGAGAGACCAAGACTATGCTCCCAAACGTCGGCAAGAAATCCGCGTCTTTTCTGCTATCTCTAGACAAAAACGAGTGCAGACAACTTGTCGGCGTACTAACGGGACACTTTACCTTCGCTATGTACCTGAGTCGGCTTAAGCTTAGTGATGTCACACTTTGCGACGCCTGTGTAGAAGGTGAAGGCACTTCAGAGCACTTTCTCTGTCAGTGTCCCGCTTTCGCTCGTATCAGGTGGCGGCAATTTGGCGCTGATCTGGTGGGAACCGAAAACCTAAGTTCTATATCACAGAAGCGCATCTTGGTTTTTCTTCGGAAAACCAAAAAATTACATTAAATGAAGGTTACTGCCTGGTAGTACAATGGATCAATATTTGAGCCTGAGCGCTCCAGTGTAGTTTATCCCAACCTTCAACAAAAAAACATACATACATATATATACAACAACAAATTAATTGACGATAGAGAGAAGCCTACACACACAGCCCAACATGTATACAACATGGACGTCCAAAAATCCATAAGCAAGGTATGCCTCTGAGACCCATTACATCTTCTATGAGACTGCTGTGTTATAAACTTTCAAGGTACATCGGACAAATATTGCAACACATTACCAACAATTCACAATATAAAGTAAAAAAACTCATTTGAATTTGTGGAAAAGGCTAGACTGTATCGCTTTTTACAAACATCCCTTTACAATTCGCCATTAATATCGTTAAGAAAAGATTGGATGTCATTAGCCTTAACACAAAGAACAACCAGAGGAAATTTCTTGACATATTGGAGTTTTGCTTAAAAGAAAACAACTACCTGCGATACAAGGACAAAATCTTTAACCAGATTCATGGCATGCCGATGGGTAACCCACTCTCGCATATTATCCACGATTTGGTATTGAACCACATTTTAGATGTCTTTTGAGAAGATACAAAAGCCGAAAGCAATATATGTATAAATATGTGGATGACATATTTGCTGTGATCGATCGCAACCGAATAGACAGTTTGCTACTTGCTCTCAATAATTTTAATGACAAAATAAAGTTTACAGTGAAATACGAGAGGTTAAAGTTCATCTGGAACATGACCATTTTTTTTCGACTGGTACACAGCTTCAGGGAAACTAGTTAACTATCGTTCTAACCAAGCCAAGCACAATTAACACGGCTTGGCAAACCGGAGTGGTCAATAATAAGCATTGTCATAAATCTAGCTGGTCATAAATCAGGCATCAACAACAAAAATTCAGTGAAAACAGCATTAGCTAATCACTGCGTCGAGAAAAACCATCTACCCGACCTTGATGACGTCAAAATCCTGCAAACGGAAAAACATACCAACAAACCCTAAACATAATCAAGACCAACAACAATATGAATAGGAATACATACAGACCATATCTGCTGAATATACAACGCTTGTAACGGTGTAGACATATTGTATTTAAATCGAAATTCAAATTTCACATCATTCTAGACGAGAGAGAAGTGCTCAATACTTTGTTTTTTTGTGAATTTAATTTTCTGTGATAATTTTAAACAACATCCAGACTCGAACATCCACATCCACTTGTAACAACAACACAAATAATGTAGGTTTATTGTTCATTTGTTAAATTGCATTGTTACTATGTATGTATGTGAAATATTTTGTTTTATTGTTTCAATAAAAGAAGATCCCTGATGAAGGCAGCAATCCCTGCCGAAACGTTGGGATTGATTGATTTGGTCAATTTCAAGAAACAACTTTAGTTAATAAATATATATTTGAATTAAAAGAAAACTATCATAAGTTTTACTGTGCGGGATTGGTTAACGACTTACGCCTTGCTCTACTTCTACCTGCTATAGTTTTGATTGAACTTCCACAAATAATGAGAATGCTCTGCGTCCTCCTCGGAATTTGTACATTGCCTGCACAGCGGTGAGTTGACGTGCCCAAACCTGTGCAAATATTTTCGGAAGCCGCCGAGTCTAGAAAGGAACTCTGATAATTGGTAGTTGCACCCGCTGCGAGTCCAGGTCTTGACGACAGGAATGAGCGTAAGTGTCCACCGATCTTCTGTGGAGGCGTCCCATCTAGTTTGCCACATTGAAATGTGTCGCTGAAAATTCCAAAAAGAGATATTCTCCAACTTATAAAAAATAAGTACCTGGAACTCTTGAATATCGAAGAGTAATTAAACAAAGAACAATTCTCCAGAATGCGAACTTAATTTTCTGTAATTCGGAATAGTTAATAATAGTTGTGTATACAGAAATAAATTCTTACAATTCTTAAAATTCTTACAATTGTGTTAAGCAACAAAGGAAACAAATTTAACTTTTATGGAGACCACAAGTTTAAACGGCTGCTCTCCATAAACTTATTTTTTTATACAAAACACTTTGAGAGCATGATCGAAACATTTTTTTACGTTTTTAAAATAGCTGTCTCTTTCGTCAGAAAGAGATGCATATATATCCTTCAAATATAATTAATAATTTGATGACACGATCATTAAGGACTCAATGACATTCCGGGGCCCGTCTGAGAAGTGGGCGAAGACTCTAAATCCCTGCACATAATGCAACTTCTTCGTACTCTTCCTACAGCCCCACGTATGCTTATAATACAGGTGGTTTCGCGAATGTGATTTTTACATTCGCATCACCTATGTGACATTCACATTCATTACGTATGTGACAATTCCTTTGATTATAATAATCGATGAAAAGATCGACCAAGAGATGTTTGTTAGGAAGTATTGTTGGATTTCTGGATGAATAGCAAGAGTTGGCCTTTTGAGCCCTCGAGCGTAAACGTAACGTACCATTTTCGTCAAGGAAAGGTAACAGACTGAGAATTGAACTCGATGAACTGACTTTACCGCAGGATTTTAAAGAAGCTGTATCGCCTGAAAAGGACTTTGCCTGAATCTTCCGAAACATCCATTCCTCGGCCTTGCAGAACTCGAAAGGTGTGATGTACATCTCCTTGTCGGTGGGTTTTTCCTGAAGAATATGTATGAAACTCAGTAGAAAGGCAATAAATTGGACGGAAGATGACCATCTCGCTTGAAATCTTGCCGACAAGCTCTCGAACGCACCGTAACGGAGCGGAATCCTACTGATTTTGTTCTCCTGTTGCGTAATTCCTATGCAAGGAGTAATGGGCCAATCCTGAAAAGCACGTTTTAAGAAATGTGGGCCTTTGAACCACTGCGCGATTTGACAGCTCAATGATATGTCGAATCGTTTTGTGCCATCATCAGCCACATTATCGTTGGAGCCAACGTGGCACCATTCACGGTAGTTGAGTCCAGTATCTCACCACTTCTTGAAGCTACAAAAGACTTCAATTTATAATTAGGAGAGTTGATCCAAGGCAGCACAGTTTCGAATCTGATGAAGTAAGAGATTCATGTATTCGAATTGTATGCGATTCCTTAATCCTAGCAGCCAGTCGAACGCCTAACACAGTAGCTTGCAATTCTAAGCGGGGAATCGATAATTGTTTGACAGACGCGACTCTCGCTTTTGCCATTACTTGTACAACTTCGACTTCATAATTTTGAACAAAACGAAAGTAAGCTACTGCAGCAAAAGCATTCTCAGAAGCGTCTACGAAAGCGATCAAACTTACTTTGCAGTCATCTGGATTTTGCAGTGAATAGCGACGAGGAATCCTAAAATCCGCTATCTTTTTTAGCACTTAGATAAAGTTCAGCCACGAACTACACAAGAGATGAGAAACCGGCTCGTCCCAATCAAGTCCTTCTCTCTTAACCTCTTGCAGTATACTCCGCCCCAGAATTATGACTAGTGACTAGTCAGTCCTAGCGGGTCGAAAATCTTCATGATTGTCTTTAGCACTTTCCTTTTGGTAATGACTGCACCCTCGGCCAACATTTCCGTTAAGACTTCAAGACTTTCGTCCGATATCTTATATGAGAAATGATCGAAATTCAACCATCGTGTTCATTAGGATTAAGGCATACTAGACTAAAGTTTACATTAGAATCCTGTGTGATGCAACAGGTCCCGACTGTTCGATTGGATTCCGACGAGATCGAAATTCATCGAATGACATATGCGTATGGCATCTTTCGTGACAGCGACTGCTTCTTCGACTGAGTTGTGACTATTGAAATAGTCATCTACATATGTAGGTGCGTTTCGTTAACCCATCGACGGCTTTGGGGCATTCAACTTTAAAAAGGTTGGCATGATAATTTTTCACGTACTGTGCACAGGCTGGAGAGCATCTCGGACCAAACATCATGACTCGCATGATGTAAACTGTTGATTGCCTAGTTGTATCCTCATCTCGCCAAAGAAAACGTTGACATTGCTTGTCTTCAGGCTTGACGGGAATTCTATGAAACATCTCTCTGACGTCGCCATTTACCGCCACTTGACGCTCCCGAAAGATTGTCCGGTCTTAAGATTGTCCCGTCTTTTCAGCAAATAAGTGTTCAAAGACACCCTGTTCACTTTAGCTGCCGCATCCGCCACACATCTAGGTATCGGTGGAAGTTTGTTTAAGTTCACGACGATAAACATTGGTGCGTACCAGACCCTCGACCAGTTCTGGTCCAACTCCCTTTATGAAGCGATTCTGGCGTACCCTTTCTTAACCAAAGTTACGAAAATAGTTGTTTTGCCACTCCAACAATTGAGGGTTCTTTTTCAAAGGTTTCCCCAAAGAGACCAAGCGTTTGTAAACCATATCATAGCTGTCTGGAAGTCTGATGTCGTCTGAAGGCCACAGGAGGTCGATTTCGTATTGACTCCCCTCCAACTTTAAAGAGCGTTCCATTATGCCGAGAGATCGACTCTCTTCTCGGCTAACCAATTCATGACACCAAATTCCTCCGTGGTGAAATGATATCGTACGAGCTCGTGCAGGTCTACTTCCTTCTTGATAGTTTCGTAGAATATAAGCTTCATTGAAGGTTTTGACGCTGGCTACAAGCAGGATACATGCATCTAAAGGTCTGATTTATCATATATGATCCAGCCTAATAAAGTCTTCAACTCATGATGCTCTTCCTCCTTATCATGTCGTTTAACATGGCCCAAAAGGAATTTGGCTTGATCGAACCCAAGCAAGATTTTTGGTCGAGCCTCCAACGGATTAGCGAGTGGAAGACATCTGAGATGAATATAAGTATAAGTTTTTCAAATGCGCTACATCTATAGACTGACTAGCAAGACCCAAGTTCTTAATCGTGTACACGTTCCGCAAAACATACCTCTTACAAAAATTCACACCAGGCACGAAACAGTAGTTCTTTTGCAATCCTCGACACGAGAAACGCGCTTTGTCCATTGCAATGTAAGTTTTTCCGGCTTTCCATACAATCCAAGATCATGAAACTATTTCTCTTCAAACATAGACAACGACGAGCCGTCATCCAAGAAGGTTTATGTATCCGCAAATAAGTCGCCACTGCCAAAAATCCGGATCGGGACTATTTTGAACATAATCGAGACATCAGCTCCAACGTGAATATGTGGTTCTAGGACTAACGGCTGCTGCTGAATTTAACTCTGGGCTGCGGGTACTTGATGATGTATGCAACAACGGATGATAACGCCTGCTGTAATCTTCGGTGCCACATAAACGTTTCTTTGCACATGTTTTCCACTGGTGTCGAGACGGATCCAGACATGTGAAACAGATTGACTTGTCCTTAGCAACCGTCTCTCTTTGCATTGGTGTAAACGCTAAAAACTTTTCGCATTGAGCATATTTCGTTTATCATTACATTTGCAACACATATCGATGCTAGGCACGTAAACGGGATGATGCAGGAGAGCACAACATGTTTCGTGCTCCACCACCTACTTGAGGTTTCTTCTGTTCAGGGCCACAATTCAACAGATCGGGTGGTAGATCGAATACTCTTTCCGTAAGAAACTCAGCAAATTGATGAAAGTTGACGTTTGATAAACAGGACTTTCTTTTCTGCAAGTCTTGATAGCGACCTGCACCTAACCTGGAAGCTAGAAGCTGTGGTTATATATATAAATTGGCTTATTTATCAAGTTATACTATTATTTTAGTGCATTCATGTAATATATAATTAATTATATATTTAATAAAAATATGATTATTATTTCGCGTTTTATCTCTAATCAGCATAAATTTCTCACTAAGCAAGAAAAAGGCAAAAAACTATTCATAAAGAGATGGTGGCTGATTACCAGGGTTCCGCACCTTCATTATCAGCTGTGCAAAAGTGAGTTCAAGAGAATCAGAGAGAGCATTGAAGACGACTCCCGCTTCGGCGACCCGGTTACTGCTTGTACGGGAGAAAGCATCAAAGAAGTCGAAAAACTTGTTCTTGAGGATGTCCGAATAAAGGTTCAAATGATGGCAGACATCACCAAGCTTTCAACTGGTAACATTCACATCATTCTTCATGACCATCTTAACCTTTCAAAGGTCAGTGCAAGGTGGGTGTCACGAATGCTTACAGCGCCTCAGAAAAAAGTGAGAATCGCATGCTGTAGAGAGCTTTAGGAGATGTGTAGTGAGAACACGGACGGTGAATGATCGAATTGTTACTGGGGACGAAACGTGGATTCAGCACTATCCCTAGAAGTAAACAAGAGTCCATGCAGTGGCATAGAAATGGAACAGACCCCCGAAAAAGTTAATGGCCACAGTTTTTTTTCGAATCAAAGGGAATCTGGTTCATTGAGTACAAAAAAAAGTGAAACCATCAACGCCACATCCTACTCTTCCACTTTACATAATTTGCATTTCAATAATCTCTGCTGCGCGAGATTGTGGTTTCGAAAAAATCCAACACCCACCCTATAATTCAGACCTTGCCCCTAGTGATTATTTCCTGTTTCCGGATTTGAAAAAATGTCTTCGTGGAAAAAGATTTTCGGATGATGAAGAACTCAAGTCGGCAATAAATGGGTATTTTGGAGAGAAAGAGGAAATTTATTTGTTTGGGGGTTTAAAAAATCTTATCTCAAGATGTAACAAATGCAAATGATGTCAGGGGAGATTATATTGTCAAATAAAAACAATTTAAATTAAATTCGCATTTTCCTTCATATCAATACCGGGAATATATTGAACACCCACGTAGTCAGGTTTTCTTCCCTGTTCATGGATTTCATATCAGCAACAAAACCATTAATCTTCACTACGTATACACAGAGCTGCGGATCGCACTTTGACGAGAGCTTTGGTAGGCCTAAAAGCTCTGAAGTTAAGTTATGCACCAAAACATCAGCACGTACATACATTGGTCGAAGCGAGTCCATTATAGCGTCGACATCTGATGAGTACTTCAGGCGATCACTCACCATATGATACGCTTCTCCCTTCAACGTTTTACGCAAACGTGCAACATTCTCTTTGCAACTGTATCTGTCCTCAATCGTTGTATATTTGAAGACCTCTTCAAAATACCGCCACTCTCTTGTTCTCGCCAGAGAAATGCGGCAATTCTTGCATATTTCTGCTATTAAGAATCGTTGAAAGAGTAGTTGTCATGTCTTGATGTCGGAACGATATTTTACTCTTCTCTGAATTATGGTTGGGAGTTTCTTGAAATGGTGTGGAGAAATTACGTGGCTGTTGATCGGAGTTCTGTTTCAATGTATTACCCAAAAGCGCTTGATGGTTCGCTTGTATTTGTTTTATTATCTCCAGCTTAGATGACTTTGTCTCGCTTAAACTTAACCTCGGTGCGTTGTTGCAGGAGGAAGCGGCCTGCGCCACTGCAGCTGCTTCAATAAATTTAAATAAATTTTCAACATCATCAACTGCAGGTGCTGCTGCCAACGAATCTGTGATACCCGTTTGTGCTTCTTACGCAACGCTATTTTCACGAAATGCACAATCTTTCTCCTCACAAAATCACGAATTTTTCGGCATCAAAACTATGACAATCATAGTGCCACCAGCATTTGCACTTGTCACAAGCCACCATTAAACCATCATCGGCTTAGACGAATCAAGCGAACCATGTTGTATTGACAGGAATATGTCTTGAAACAATTGAAATAAAATAATGTTGCTGCAAATCCCAAAACGAGAAATTCTCCAACTTATAAAAAATAAGTACCTGGAACTCTTGAATATCGAAGAGTAAAAAAACGTAACGAAGAACAATTCTTCAGAATGCGAACTTAATTTTATTTCCTGTAATTCGGAATAGTTAATAATAGAAATAAATTCTAACAATTGGTATTTTCCTTAAGTAACTAAGTTGAGCAACAAAGGAAACAATTTTAACTTTTATGGAGATCAGAAGTTTAAATAGCGAGATATCAAACTTCAATTTTAAATCGAAAAAACGGCTGCTCTGCATAATCTTCTTTTTTTACAGAACACGATGAGAGCATGCTCGAAACCATTCTTTTTTTCGACATTTTTAAAATAGATGCCTCTTTCGTCAGAAAGAGATGCATTTATATCCTTCAAATATAATTACCAATAAGTATAGCATCGGCACCAAGGTCCTCGGTTCTTCGGTTGTACACTCTCATTCGCTCGTCTGTAAGAATGTCTACGGGTAGGATTCCTGCTATGACGAACGCCGCCTCATCAGAAATGGTTCTAAGCCACTAATATCGTATTGCGTAGAGTCTGTACGCTGATGTCATTATCCGCTTCAGTAGTCCTGAAATGAGTGCTCGAGTCCTAAATTCTAGCTGCATACAGGAGAACTGAACTGACTACTCGCGAGAGTAGGACTCTGCCTGCATAACCGGGTCCACCAATATTTGGAAGGATTTGAGAGAGCGCTTCTTGTACAAGTAAAGCCTTCAAATTGCATACTTTACGTGTTGCGAAAGCCTGTTGTCGAATACACTCCTTAGACATCATTGTCTGGTCACAAAGAGTAAATATTCCACCTTCTTGCGAATAATGATAAGCGCCTCCTCCGTTTTGTGTGCCGGAACTTTCAGACTGACATTTTCAAGTCACTCTCTTACGATCGAGATCGCTGTAGTAGCCTCCACGTTCTCAACATGCTTTGCCACAGTAACGATAGCGATAGTCGTCAGCAAAACCGAATATTTGCACTCCATCTGAAAGCGTGGGCTTATCCCTGCGGAGCTGCTGCGGGATTTTACACCTCCGCCAGTGTTGAACGTAAGTCTCTTGTTCGTAAAGTACTCCACAACTATCTTCATCAGATAAGTGATAAGACATATGTATGTGCGACCAGCTCGCTGAGTAAAAATCATGTTTCACATCTTGCGTTACTACTGCACAATACTTCTTCCTCCCCCTCTCCATCTAGAAGGGAGGTTTCTGTTTCACAGTGTTGGAAAGACTCCCTCTAGCAGACATTTCTTTAAAGCATGATGGAAAAGGTTTGGTTATCCGGGATCCCATTTGATCCGGGCGCTTTGCTGTTTTTAACCCTAGAGATTGCTATACGCAACTCCTCTAAAGTAACAAGCTGGATTTCATCTAGGTTGATCCTCGTCATGTTACCACTTACGGTCGGTAACCGTCATCTTTATTGTAACCACCCTATATGCTTTACTCCAAGAGTCTACGCCGGCTTCGTCGTAGAGTTTTTTAAAACATCTTGCTCTGTTCGTTTTTATGGCCGCAAGCTTTTGCTGCTACCAGTTAAGTGGTAGCAACTCAATAACAGAAACACAAAGCCTCCTTAACATATTGTTTGGCATTATCATTTCCACACTTTCTGTACTGTTTCGAGTTATCGTGAAGTAGTAAGAGGATTGAGATAGTTATTAAGCACAGCTCGACTGTCGCTACAGACGCAGATGCTTCGCATCTTCCACCTCTTCTTCATAATTAAGTTCGTGAACATTAGGATCGCATACATTTCAGCTTGAATGTCCGACGCAAAATGACTTAAAGAGCTGAGAAGTCTTATATTGTCGTTTTCTACGAATGTGCCAGCTCTAGATCAATCTATTGTCTTGGAGCCATCCGTGAGTAAAATCTCTTCCCGGCTCAGTTCCTATCCTGGACACAGAAAAAGTCGACGACGCAAATTGGTTGCTGGTATCCTCGAGTAAGATGGCAGTCTTATGGACTCGTATTATAGAGAATTTTACCGGTGCATCGATGCAGAGCCGGGCGTACTAGGGAAAACCCCTGTGCAGCCAAGACAGACTGCTCTTTGATGCTTGGTAAAAGCAGCAGTCACGTATTTATGCGAACAAATGTCAAACAACTGATGCATGTGTAAGTAGATCTTATCATTGCCGTGAAGATCCATACAGATCTTTTTAGTAGGCCCCAGGCATTTGAACTTTGGTTTGAAGTCTCACCTAGGATATTTGGAGCCGAGGATCTTTGACTCTTAAGTCCTTCCGCCGCATCAAGGCACCCAGAAAGGGAAGGATCTATCGCTTTGATGATAAAACTGTTAGAATAAGGGTTTTCATAGTTAAGGTCCTTCGGACTGAAATATTTAAACAGGATTGTATGAAATGTCGCATGTCGCAATTTGGCATCCTATGTCTATGACAGATTAGTTTGTAGTCGATTTCAGAATTCCGTATGGGAAAGACGTATATCGGCTATATTGCGTGGTTGCCTAAGCAACATAATTATAATAATAAATAACTAGAAAATTAAAAAACTAAAAAAACGATAAAAATCACCATTTATTGAAAAAAGAAATTACAAACGAAGAAATCAATTGTGGATTTGAAAATGGATGAAGAGCTGCTTCCGAGCGACAACTCGGATAATGGCAGCAAAGAAAGAAAATCAAAAAGAAACAGAAAAACATTAAAATAGCAGCAAAATGGCTGGCGCCAACACCAAACAATGTCCCCACCCCCAACAAAAGAAGAAATTGAAGCCATATACAGCGGCAGGAGCAACCTGTATGCGGAATTAGCTTCATCTGAAGCAGCGGACCTGGCTGACGATGAAAAAGAGTTGCTCGAAAAAATCAAGATGAAGGAAAAGTTGGAGGCCTCACTAAAGCTCTTCAACATAAATTAGAACAGCGAAAGAAGGTTGCATCCGAGCAAAAAGAAAAAGAAAGATCGCGGAAAAGGACAAAGTGCCACAACATCAAATGGAACATCAACAGGAAGTAAAACAATAGCAACAGCAGCAGAAACCAAAGCAGCAGAAGCAACAAAATCAACAACAGCAACAAAAGGAAAAACAGCCATAACAGACTCAGCAAAAAAAAAGAAAAGGATGCCACCAATAAATATTATTGGAATGGATACTGAAGATACTGTTAAGGTATGTCAAATGTCCGTAGGGGACAAATTTTTTATTAAATAAGATAACGGCAGCTGGGGTGGAGTTCTACACTTTAACGCCAAAAAATCAAAAACCACAAACGGTTCTGCTCAAAAGTTTAGATGTCTCGGCTGAACCGGAGACCATTTCATGCACATTGAAAGAAATGAAAATTGTGGACGTGGATGTTGTTTCTGTAAAGCGCTTTTCCCTCTTTCTGGTGCAGGTCTCACCTGAGAGCAAACTGGAGAGTCTAAAGAAGATCAAAATTCTTAACTCGCAGGTGATCTCTTGGGAGAGGCTAAGGAAGACAAGCCAGATGCTTATATGCGCAAGGTGCCAAGGTTTTGGCCATGCAGCAGGAAACTGCAATAGGCAGCCTCGCTGCAGCAAATGCGCAGAGAATCATCTGTCGTTGTGTTGCCCGTTGGGAGAGGGAAAAGTAGAAGACAAATCGCTTTTAAGATGTGTGCATTGTTTGCAAAAGGGACATCCCTCCAACTGTAGTGGATGTCCGATGGTTAAGCAAATGAAAACAAAATGATATGCTTAAAAAAGCAAAAGTTGTGGAGTCAAGGCCTCTGCCAAAGACTCCAACCTATTACGCGGTTTCCTACGCCTAGATGGCGTCTGGTAGGCGACCAGCACAACAGACAGTGCCAAAAGTGACACCAGTATCGGGGGAGGCTCCGAATAAAGGCTTCACGGAACTGTTTTCTATGATGGCCTCAATGAAGGCTCAAATGGAGCAGTTACGGAGAGATCTTCTTCGGATGGACCGAGTCCTTTCGTCAAGATCCAGCGGGTCAGGTGCATATCTATTTTAATGGATACGACAGCAGCTGGAGACCTTTCGGTCTTGGCGGTGAATGCAAACTCACTCGTCAGGATCGAGAGAAAGTTGACTTTGCTAAACCTGTTGGAGTCCCATAAGCCTGACGTGCTGATGGTTAGCGAAACTAAGCTAAACCAGAAACACACACTCAAGTACAAAGACGATACAGTTATTCGAAGAGACCGCCTCCTCGCCTCGCAAGCGGGTGGGGTCGCTCTCTTCATTAGAAAAGGCATTCGCCATAAGATCGTGTATTGCGGTGAGGTGCGAAATTTCGGTGTACTGGAAGCGTGTATTGCGTGCATTTCTCTCCAAGGTGGGGAGAAATTGTACGTAGTGGCAGTCTATGCATCAGATGCACCTCGCTCAGAGGATAACTATTTTGTTGTCATCGGCAATTTGAATGCGAAGCATGAGGAATGGGGTAATTTTGTGTCAAATCCCAGGGGAAATTCACTCTTTGAGTGGTTGACGCAGCACTCTAATCAGTTCAAGCTGAATTTGTTTGCAACCGATAGACCGTAACAGGTAGATAGATGTAATGCTTATTGACAAACGACTTACGTTACAGAACGTAAACAGACAGGTTAGGAACTGCTTAACAACGGTGAAGTACGACAGTGATCACTGTGGACTTGCCGCAGTTTTTCGGTTCAAGAACGAGATGGTGGAACTGGCAGAATTCGTGGAAGCGTACCCTTACAATTATTGTAAGGCTCGTTGGCCGCGTTTCTCCAGAGTCCTATCCAGAGAACTGCGTTCGAATTACTTAAAGCCACCCTCGAACAGAAATCTTACGAACGAGGAGATTGACAGGTTCCTCATACAAATGGACACAACGATAAGACGTACTATGAACAAGACGATTCCCAAAGTATCACCGAGAACAGATGGCGACATCTATCCGAATGATACTATCGACGCACTGCACGTGCAAAAAAGTAGACTGCTGTCGCGAATCAAGACACTTTACAGACCGAGACGACCAGGAACTAAGGTCGCTCAAGTCGCAAATGAAAAACCTTCAGAGTTTGATTTGGTTTAATTACAGAATTGACATCAATTCATATTGGGGGAATAAGATTCGGGCTGTACATTCGAGCGGCCCGGAATGTTCCCCCAAATCAATCGAATCTTCTGAAAGCGGGATCAAAACGACTTGGAAGCTGTTCGACTGAACAGAACAACTAACAACGCAACCATACTGACTTCAGTTGGCATCGATCCGGATAAGGTCATGCTGGATAATGAGTTCTTCGTTGTTGGGGATGCCCAAGAGAAGATAGAAGCAATAGGAGCAGTTTTTCAAGAAGTGTATATGGTCAACGAATCTCGTAGGCGAAATCACGACTTGGAAAACAGAGCCTTGCTTAACCATTACCATCTTCGAAATGAAATACAGCAATGGCGTTCTGAACATCATGGTTTCAACAGGTTCAATGAAGAAAACAAATCAGTTTATAGCTGTCGCTAAAACTGGCTCTAATGCCATATTTATTTCGAAGGTGGATCTCAAGGATATCTTTAACAATCTGAAGAATAAAAAGTCCACCGGAATAGATGGAATACCGAATATTGTGTTGTGTCATCTCCCTAAAGAGGCGGTAGAGATATACACAATCCTGTTTACAATGCTTTGAGTAAGGCACATTACCCAGAGTATTGGAAGACGGCGATAGTGCAACCTATTCCCAAAAGGGACAAAGATTCCTCGCTTCCGAAAAATCTTCGTACGATAAGTCTACTCCCTTGCATAAGCAAGGTTTTCGAAAAGATTGTGAAAAGAGTCCTGATACCGTGGACTGAGGACAAAAAAATTATACCGAATAACCAATTTGGATTTAGGGCGGGGCATGATACTGTACATGCTGCGTCAAAATTGGTTTCGGACATTCAATGGAACAAGGCTAAAATCCAGTGCACCGGGGCCTGTCCTGTTGACTTGGAAAAGGCATTCGACACAGAAGGCCTCTTTCTTAAGTAAGTGAGACTAGGTATGAGCAAAGCACTGCTTTACACGATCTATAACATGATAACCGAAAGAAAATTTGTTCTCAAAAGTGGCAACAAAGTTTCTACTCATGTTTTCAAAATAAATAATGGGCTCCAACAGGGTGCGGTAAACTCACCAATTCTGTTCACTATCTTCAAAAGTGACCTGATTGGCTCCATACAGCATCTGAAAGCATTCGCTGACGATTTGATCATATAGAGAACAGCGCAGGAGATTGAGGTCAATAACACTTTCTTGCAACGTGACCTCGAAACGATCCACCGATTTTGCGACGACTGGAAATTGAAAATCAACTACCAGAAGTGCGAAACAATCCTCTTCAGGACTCCGTTGTACAAAGCCTCAAGGGATACGAAAAAAACGGGAGTAAGTTCAGCATCTTGGACCCACAGGGACAACCATTAGCTGTATCTGGGCACTTTGTTTGACCCGTTTCTGTATGGAAACATTCATTCAGCTTCGGCTCTAAAGAAAGCCAAGCGTATGCTTTGGTTAGTAGGTGGTTTTACAGCAGCCAATTTAACTCCAAAATTAAAATTGATCTGCTACACGGTCCTGGTCCGGCCAGTCATTGTGTATGGCTGCCCAGTGTGGTTCAACATGAGTCCTTCCCAGATGGAAAAAATGAGGATGTTCGAGATGTTCTGTCTCAAGAAACACAGAACACCTGAATCTGGGTACAAGAAATTCTATCGCAATGAGGTTTTGTACAACGAAGCCAAAGTGAATAGGGTGGATAATTTTATTATTAAGCTAATTTGAAGACACGTTGCACGAGCCATAACTTCTCACAATGAACTTATATTCGGAGCCTACTACCCCAACGATGCATATCATGTGAATGTGCACCGAAGTGGATTCATTCCACGGGAAACATTTTTATATCTTGACCGTATCGGATTAATCCAAAATGCGGGGGGATGTCCACTTTGGATCACGTGGCGTAAAGGATAGTGGAAAAGAGGCTGCTTTATAATAGCGATATAGCAACCGTACGACCAAATGATCTCCGATTCAGCCAGTCATTACCTTTCCGCGATAGAATAGACAGTGACAGGGATCGGGGATTCTATTGGTGGCTACAACCCCATTTGGTACCCCCGTTGCGGTAATCTGACATTGCTGGTCCCCTACAGCCACTTGACATGTAGAATAAGTTACACACGCACACATACACACGCTCACATATACATACACACATATAGTTTTAAAAGTAGGTTTCGGTAGTTAGGTTTTAAGTTGTTATTTTAATTAGAATAGGTATAGGTTGAGCTTTATCTTTTATAGATAATAGATTAGATTACTAAGTTTTTTTTAGAAAATTTTTCTTAGTATTAAATATTAAGTCCATAGTTTTGATTAAGAAACTAAAATAAAAACAACGCAACGCTGAAAGGCAACCCTATTATATAATTAGATTAACTTAGACCGCCCGCATAGGGCTATTAAGAAAGTTCTCATTGCAACATAATTGTAACTTGTTTAAGTATTTTTGTTCTAGATATAAGAAATCAGAAAAAAGACAACAATAAAAGAATACAATAAAAAAAATTAAAAAATTAGAGATGAGGTTGCTGCAGAATTATTGATATAACGGTCAAGCATGTTGATTTTACGCTATGTAAATGGTGAGGTAATGCGTGGTTGTGGTTGCAATGTCTACGAAATATAGACTATGGTCCTAAGTGCTCACCAGTGTTAAGCATTCTGGGCCGAATTCCTCGCATTTTTTTTAAAGCACCATCATTTCGCGCTGCCGATATCACTCAAAGAGTATCGTAAATCCCTTCCACTCATGATTGAACAAGACAGCACGATAAGTTGCAGAAGAAGCTTGGCCCTCGGCCACATGTAGACTGTTACGCCGTCCAACTATATTTACATATGAAGCGATTCGATAGGGCGTAAAGGGTCTGCTCCCTCCCCCCTCTCGCCATCCTTCACATGCCACTTCACTTCCCCTGCAACTTCCGTTTGTTCACCAGGCGGGTTTGAGCGATGACTGTGTTTGCTTAACGTCTGACGTTTCGGATTATGAAGTGTGAATTTTGTTTGTGGTGCAATCCAAGTCAATGTATGGGCTCAATTTGTGTTGTGAAGCTGTTCGCCGAGATTTACTTTTAAAATATGTCTTCAACTGCGTAGTAAAAGCTGGTTACTGAATGTCTGTGAGAGCGAATCTCTTAGCTGTGTACATACACCTCGCCCTCTATAAACCAGCACTCTTGGCACTAAGTGAAACACAGGTAGGTGAGAAAACCGATTTATCGGATTTAAACGTGCCTGGATATAATTTTGTGCCTTTGCTATATACGTGCGTAGTTTATACGCTAATAAACATTATTTTGTTGGGTATGAAATACTTCATTTATCACAGAGTAAAGAATATCAAACCTTACTCCAAGAAATTAGCTTCTTTCAAATCCAACTTTTCTAAAGAAAACCCGGAAGAAATTCAAACGGGCCCAAAATTACTGCAATACATTAATTCTTATTAAATGTTAAGTTCTCTTATTACCTAAAATTGAGCCATTTGTGAAAAACTTGTTGAATTCTTCTTCGTCTTCGATCCCAACACTCATTTACAATTACATTCCAGTTGTCAGCTCTTAAGACAAAGCAAAACTGCTAGCGGCACTTTGCAGCCAGCATAACGCTTCCAGATTGTGCTTTGTCCGCGCCTGTACTTGAGTGCGTACATTTTTCCATGGAACAAATAAATTTTCGTACTCGTACAGTTGCAAGAGTACTCAAAGATCTCAACGTGCACTAATCCGCTGGCGCGGATGGTATCCTCCCTGTTCTTCTGAAGAGTTACACATCTGTACTGGCAAAACCATTGCGTAAGCTTATCCATCTATTCTGCTCTTTAGGGCTCTTTCCGAGTAAGCGGAAAACAGCATTTGGCTATAGACTTGGATCTGTATTGTGCATATGATAAGCTCATTAAATTCCGATCTTGGCAGCAGAATAAACTGGGACAAAAAGAACAGAGTAAACTTTAGTGCTTCCATGGTTGGCTCTTGCGTTGTTGAAACCGAACAACTTTTCATCCTGGGTGTGTGTATCAACTCAAGACTAAGCGACGATAACATATTTCAAATCGCCAAAATGCAACGAAATGTCTATGTTTCTAAGAGCAGTGCAAGAAATATTTCACCCCTTTTGAGTATAACGCTAACTTCTATCGCGTCTGGAGCTGCTAAGACCTTCCTGTAGCTACTAGATGCTGTGAAGTCAATTGGCTCAGTTGAATATCAACGTAATGTTGCGTTTTTATCGCTATTTCAACAAAACATGCTCTAATGCTGCATTCTTTGCCTTTAAGAATTTATACGCAATACTCGCCTAGCTAGAAATGCCCACCCGTATACGCTTTAGCCCACTTTTGGAGAAAAGGTTAAATTTAGATACTCCTTCTGCAGCCGTATCACACGAATATAAAATGTTCCTTCCAGCTTAAATTTCTAAAGAACTAAAAGAAAAAAACAGATGATTAATACCCGGAAACGATAAGAGTGATTTCTTCGATTTCTTGTGATTTCGGGATTGGAAAAAGAAAAATACTGTATTAAAATAAAACCTCTAATCGATTCCAAATCCACTACGGTCTCGAAATTTATCCAAAAGAAATCGTAGAAGTTAGACCCTCGCGAACAGGAGATCTTCTAGTGAAGTGTCAAATGCTGCAATAGCTGATAAATTCGCCAAAGCCAGCTTCATCGACAAGAAAGGATTTATTGTAGAATGATAATCGATACCACTAAAGAAGTGTTACTCGAAAAATTAAAAAGTCAAAAAGTAATTTCAGTGAAGAAAATCATGAAAAAGGTGAAAGACAGTGAGGACATAGCAACTGGCGCCGCAGTTTTAACATTTGATCTTATCCGTCCATCAAATTAGATGGCTTAATTGCAAAGGTGATGAATATATATCAAGCCCAATGAGATACTTACGATGTCAAAAACTATGACACTGCAAAGTGGCACTTATTTGCGGAGACGTCTGCTTACTCCTACCCGGTGACAAATGCGAGAGGACATTCTACATAAATTGCAAAAATTAAACGCATACTCTTCCGACTCAGCGTCCCGTACTTTTTTACGCCACAGATCGGTAGATAATATTAGAAAAAATCGTCGCTAGAGCCACCAGAACACCACTCCACTCTGCTGACAGACTCAACCTCCGGACAGTAAAGTATTAGTAAAAACACTCCAAACTCAGATATGCTAAAAATAAAAAAATATTTCTGTACACTTCAATGGAATATACGCGGATATATCAAAAACTATAACGAGCTGAACATACTAAAAACAGAAAGATTACAAATTATCATATCAATGCAAGAGACACACAGTGCCTATGGTGCATTTCCTGTTACACCCAAAGCATACATAAAATACTACCTCAACTCACCTCAGAACACCACTAATAAGGACAGTATTGCAATATTGATAAAAAATATACCTTATAAGCAGATTCACATCAACTCCGGTATACTAGCCTTGGCTGTTGTTTGCAGTTAGCCTAATTCAGACAACAATCTTACATAAAAGCAGTATTGACTCCTGGAATATTCTCTGGGGTCGCATACCTAATATCTCCAGATCTCACCCTCCTAAACGATGGATCACCCACACACGTCTCGACGCACTCCACTCTCACTCACATAGACATAAGCTGCTGCCGCTGACCTATTATTTGTAACATTTCAATCCGCTCAAACAACCAAAAAATCACTCCGATCCTAAAATTTAAAACTGATTTAGCAGAATGGTGAACTTTTAAGTTAAAAGTACATAACTTCCTCTCACAAAGAGATAAGCCGCATATATTCTAAAACAATTACAGCTTCCAAAGTTTCAATTCTACAAAGTCACCTAATGCCTGTGAAACGTAAAGTAAGAGACTTAAATAAAAAATTGGCAAATATTCAAAAAGCACCCAACATATGCTCATCTTATAAATTTTAAAGAATCAAATGACAACTTTCGCAGAGAGGCGAAATTAAGTAAAGTTAATAATCACTTCGTCCATAGATCCGACCACCCCACCAAGGAAAATTTTGAGCAACACCCGCTGCCTTACGGGCAATCAGAGTCCACGCAATATTAAATTATTAAAAGTTTATATCAACCAAAAAATAATTCGTAACCCCCTTCTCCTAGCAATAACGACCTCAACTCAGCAACAACAAACATAGAGATACCAATCAGTAAAACATAACTTGATAGCTCCTTAAAGACTTTAAAAGGTATAACATCAAGTAGAGACAGCATTTCCCATCCAATGCGAAAAAATCTTCCTCCTACAGCTAAAGCAAGAATTCTTAACCTATATAATCGCATATTTGACAGTAGCGTCATACTACAAGAATGGAAATCGATCGTTTTTCCTATACCCAAACCCAAAAAACCAATAAACTTCTTAGATGGATACCGCCCGATATCTTTAATTCCATGCCTATCCAAGGTACTGGAAGAAATCATATCTAACCGTCTTTTATGGTTCAACGAATCCCAAAAACTAACAAGCACAAAATACATCTACTACTACAAAAATTAAAAGCTGGGTATTGGTCCTAAGATGTTCAATTACATAAAGGAATCCTATCAATCAATCAAAACCTATAACACATACTCATCTAGCAACCCTCTCCACAAGGAAACTTGTTATCTGTGATACTATTTATAATAGCCTTTGACGACGTAAGTTCTATTATACCTAAATATAAAACTTTGGAGCACTGTCTATAAGCAGACGACATTTACATAATAAATAAATAAAGCGATATAAATAGAGCCAAGATCTCATTTTCTGAGGAACTTAAATATATTATAAGTTGGTGTACTGTTGCCGAAGCCAAACTTTCACTTGATAAGCGCAAGACACTGTATATTTGTCGTAAAACCTCCTGTCCACAATTTACACTTAATGTATATAAGATCAATTTACAACATGTGAACAACCTAAAAATCTTAGGTATAACATTTAATAACAGGTATAATTGGAAATCCCACTGTTTACAATTAAAAAATGACATAGTAAATAGGATACACATAATAAGCTACTTGTCAAGTAAGAAGTTTAAGGTACATATTAACACCCTTGCGATATAACAAGATCATTGGTATTAGGTAAAATCGACTAAGGTCTGTATATGTATGTCGAATGCCTAAAATCAATTCTAAATATACTCAAACCTGCATACCATAAGGCAGCTACATTGGAACAGAGAATAGAGCAACCTATGGTAAAAATTATCACTAAAATTTCATTTCTTACAGCTCTATATCGACAAATATATAACCTTCTGTATAAACAACAAAAGAAGCAACCATATTCATTCAACTTTAAACAAAATAGTCAATGTAGCTATATCTCTTAATAGCCCAATAGGCCATATAAAACATCTCACACAAATCTACCCACCCTAGAATATCCGATAGGAATCCCCTTGTTTATGCAAACTTCAAAAACACAACACAAATTGTAGCATATTCCAGAAGTATTATCAAGAGAAAATAACCAATATCAAATCAAAAAGATTGTCTACAATCATGTTCACGGATGGATCTAAATCAAAAACAAACACTTGCAATCACTTTCGAAGAAACGGAATTCTTCTTAACTTCGCAACAATTTTCACAGCTGAAGCAATAGCAATAGCAATCATTAAGCATATATAGCAAATAAATCACCAATCCTCATATACAATATCTATTGCATTCTATTCTGAAAAAGTTAAAACTCCTAGAAGAATGACACTCCAAAACAAGCCACTACTCCAACATCAACAAAACCAGGCACGCCCCAGTATACCCAAGAAATTTCGAGCTGAAAGTCGTAGCAGCTTGGCTCTATATATTTTTTAACGCTTACATTGTACATATATAAAGAAATAATAATACTTCTATCAATTTTGGTCTGAATACTGAGCCGACTCTGCCCACTGCAAAATATAAAACCGATGTTGCCGACTGGAAAAAATTCCGAAAATAACTCTCCAACTTGCTAGCCACAAAAACACCATCATCTGTCGTCAATAAAGAAGCGGCCACACTCCTAAAATGCATGAGGCATGCTGCCAATCTCTCCATCCCCCAATCCTACCCCAAAATACAAAAACATGCAGTACCATGGTGGAATGCAGAACTTGCCTCCATAAGGAATAACAAGGTAACAGCATGGAAACTTTTTAAGAAAAGGTCTACCACTAACAACCTGATTGCTTTCAAAAAAGCTAACGCAATCTTTCGCAGACAGCTCAAAAGCTGCAAACTAAAGTCTTTTCAACAATTCACGGCCTCCATGTCTCCCTCGTCCTCTACGCACTCTATTTGGCAAAAAATCCGATGCTTAACAGGTAATAACCGCCGAGCTAGCATTAATGCTATCAAAACCCCTAGTGGAGTGATGCTATCAAATGATGATATCAATAACTTTTTCGCGCAGACATGGCCAAAAGCATCCCATGACGAAAATTTCCCTAGGGAGCTTTTCGACAATAGAAATCTATCTATATGCACAATCCCATCTTCTGCTAGCAACACTACAGCGCTAAGGCTAGAAACGGAAATAACCTGGTCGGAATTACTTCACTGTCTACGTAGTGTAAAAGGTAAAACCCCGGGGCGAGATCGTATTTCGTACCCCATACTTCAAAACCTTCTACACAGCGCTGCAACAAGTCTTCTCCACTTCTATAATAACATTTTCAACACTAGTATCATTCCACAGAGCTGGAAAACAGCCACAATAATCCCCATCCCCAAACCAAACAAAAACCGAAATGATAAAAATGGTTACCGCCCGATATCTCTTATACCCTGTACCTCCAAAATTTTTTAAAAAATTATAGCTAACCGGCTCTTATGGTTCATAAAATCAAAAAATCTCACCAGTGTAAAACAAGTGGCTTTCAAGCCAAAACGCCGTTGCATTGACGCACTTTTACACATTGATTTCGTGGCAACCAATGCACTCTCTGCTCGCAACCATGTTTCGATTCTTACTTTAGATTTCGAAAAGGCTTTCGACAGAATAGGCAGCCACCTTGTTTTAAATAAATTAAAAATTTACGGTTTTATTAAATCATTTTTGCATAATTTAGCGTAAAGATTAATAATAAGTTTTCAAACACAGTGCCACTTCTTAATGGTATTCCCCAAGGGTCACCCCTTTCAGTAATTCTATTCGTAATTGCATTCAACAGTCTATGCGATATTATTAATAAATACAAAGCTTTAGATCTTTGTGTGTATGCAGATGATATATTCATTATGTGTACACATAACGATCTAAACATTACACATAATTTATTTTCTCGCATTTTGAATGATATCGCCCATTGGTTCACAACCTCTGGTGCGAATCTCTGCTTAGATAAATGTAAATTACTTCATATTTGCCGAAAAAAACTTTGCTCACCACCTGAACTATTTGTAAAAAATGTAAAAATTGAGTTTGTAAATAATTTAAATATTCTTGGTTTGGTAATTAATTGTAAATACAATTGGAAAAATCATTGTTTAGAGCTTAAGAAAGCATTAGCTGCAAGGTGCAATATTATTAAATACTTATCATGTAGTAAGAGTTATGTCCACATAAACACGCTATGTTATCTGACTAAGGCACTGATATTAAGCAAAATAGATTACGCTCTAGACATATATGGTGACTGCCCAAAATCTACTCTTAACATCATTAAACCGGTTTATCACCAAGCAGTAAGAAGAAGCCTGAACGTGTTCCCAACAACGCCCATTAAGAACATGCTAGCAGAAGCAGGCTTGCCTAGCATCGAACATCGCTACAAAATTGCTTCAGCAAAAATACCCAAACTTTATTTCACCACTGGGTCACCCATAGACAAAGATTTCAATCTACTCAGGAACCGTACAAAAAGCAAAAGAATTCCCTCAGCTCTCGATCTCTCGCTTTCACTTGGCGAAAAATTGCATTGATACTGCTCCTCGACAACCGCCCTGGCTAATGAAAACAGACACCATCCTTCTATAATTAGCTGAATTCAAAAAGGAGACAACAAACACAACGCTAGTCCGTTCTAGCTTTTCAACCATTGAAAACAGCTTAAAGATGGATGGTTGGAACTTCATCTTTACTGACGGATCGAAAACAGAGGCAAACACAGCCTTAGCGCTCACTCAAGGTAACAGATGTGTTCTTAAGCAAAGCATCCTACCGAATATAGCATCTATCTTCACCACCGAAGCAATAGCGGTAATCTCGGCATTGAAAATTGCAGCTGCGTCCAAAGACAAAAGTGTAATTTGCTCAGATAGTCTATCTGTGTTACAGGCAGTCAAAAATTTAAAAAATTAATCGTCTATCATCCGCCAGGTCAGGGATATGGTTATAAGTAACCGGAATAAATGCAATCTTATGTGGGTACCTGGACACATGGGTATATCCGGCAACGAAGCCGCCGACACCGCCGCAAAAAGGGCCTGTGTTGCCCCAACATTCTTAATTAACACTTACAGCAAAAAGGACTTGAGTAATTTTATTCTCCATGAACTCCGCACAATGCTCCTTGATGACTGACACTTATACCATCAACACTATAAAAAAATCAACCTGGTTTGCACACCAGCTATCTTCCCCTCCACGGCAACAAAAAGTGCTATCACAAATTTTGTAAGACTGCATTAACTCATCAACACCTACTAAAAAATGAGCCATCACCAACATGGCACATATGCAAAAATATACTCAACATAGACCATCTTCTAGGTAAATGCTTTTTCGCATCTAATCGTGCAAAACGTCTGCTCAAGCCCGACTTAATAACTATACTCAAAAATCCTTCGCTTAAAAACATAAACCTCATAACGAATTTAGTCTCCATATTTAAAATTACATTATAATATATCAGATTTCACACCTCTTTAATTTAGACCATAATATTTCTCCAACCAGAGAGCCGAAAGCCCTTGCAGCCAGTGCTCCATTTTATTATTAGTGTACAAATTGTATTTTTATGCTAATAAATAATAATAATAATAATAATAAAAATAACTTAGATAGATAGATTTTTCCATGATATATAATAAATTAACCTATGATTCCTTGGTAGGGCTACCATTAAAGAAATGATAAATTAATGTTGCTGACTTTCTTTGGAAGTAATATCTATGATTTGTCTTATCACATCCTCCTATTCAAGTATTAAAACTGGACGAGGAAGAGAAACCCCGTTCTTCAGTATTTAAAAACAGGCTAGTTTCTTGCCCCACTGCTCGAAGTCAAAAAAAAAAAAACAAATCAAAACGAATTTCATGAATCAACATTTTAGCATCAAGTATCAATAATCACATTCAGTGTAGTCGTGACGTTTAAAGCTCTAAATGAACGCCCCTGTATATGTCCATGCGAGTTATAAAAAATCGAATAATTTAATGTAAATTTATGTTTATTTATTTATTAAAAATATTAATTTTGTATTGTATGTAGGTAAATGTACGCATACTATAGCATTTGATTTTGAAAAAGATACAGCAACAAAAAAATATTTGAGGCAAAGATCAGAGATATGTTAAGAAAGGCACAGTTGGCTTATTTATTCGCTCATAACTTGCATGCTTCTATCAGTACTTTATTTTCAATCGATTTTTTTTAAAGCTCAAATAAAATAAGTTTAGTATTATTTAATTTCTTTTTGTCTGCCTTAACATTAAAATATAAAATATAAAAATTTCGAGAATCGTTACCAAGTAAAATAAAAACTGTAAATTGCACATCTACCATTTGTTTTAATGTTAAATCATATCGTCAATAATTAAAACAAGTGTTTTAAACAATTTCAAGAACATAAATGCGGTATTTAAAATAACTTTTTAAATGAAAGGAAATATTACAACAACACTAGAATGAAACATAGCTGAAACTCTAAAAAGCGTTAATAAAGTTTCATGGATAATTCTTCATAACCAATATTTTTTTAATTTATTTTACTTATTTATTTACTATTTGAGCATATCGAGCTCGAAATTTCAAATATGAAAGAAGTCGGAATAGACTTAAGGCTTGGAAAATGAAGGTGTCTGCAAGATGCGAAAATGCTAAAATTCAAAAAAAATATTGTCTGCTGGAAATTTCTTATCCGTGCTGTAAATGACAGCAATCGGATTTATTTTATACGAGGAATACGTTTGTGGTTATTTTCCAATTTAACTATACATATGATATTAAGTGGTTATTTTGTACTAAATTTTTATAAAATAGTGAAAAAATGGAAAATGGTTGTCAATTCTTAATATAATATTATGAGTTAATATTTTATAGAAAAATTTGTCAACATACAGATGGTGGATAGATAATAATAATAATAACATAATGAAATTCACTTTTTAATTCCCATTTTTCTTTCTTCTCGAATTTTCTTAAAAGCATCTGTTTTAACAAAATCAACAGAATTATATACAACACTGCTTTTTATTGGCAATCTTGCCGAAGGATCAGCCGAAATGCCGAGTTTAGCTCCAGTTACTGTTAAATTACTTGTACTCATACTGGTACGATTAATGGTTGGCGGATTAGACACATCCAAATCGAAATACTGTAACTTGTGTTCATCTTTTTGCGGTATTGGAGAACCTTTACTTAGGGACATCGCTCTACACACTGTGTTACTATAAATACTTGAGATATGACCTCGTGGTTGACGAGGTAATGTCCTAGTTTCCATTACATAAGAGTCAACATCGTTCTGTAAAACCATTGATGTTGCAACTTCAGATCTACGTGTATTATGTCCAGAAGATGTTACCGCTTGAGCCTATACGTAGAACATATTAGCTATGCACACAATTTATACAAAACATTACTTACCTTAAAGGCGTTTGGTTTTGATTTCCTGTCAACTGATGGTGGCTGTATTGGAGAATTTTCGCCACTGCTTTGCAATTTTGTTACGCTTACCATATGTGTTACGGTTGATATTCGGTTTGTTTTTTTATTTTGAGTAGGAGGTTTTTCAGGCAGTTCTTCTGGTGGTTTGTCTTCAAGACTTACAATAGGTTTTAAACTTCTGTTCACAGGAGGCACATTAGTCTAAGCAAAGAACAAAAACACATATATAAAATTGTATAAAAATTAAAAGACCAACTACCTGATCGATGAAATCATAGCGAAAAACATTTCCTTCCATTTTGGTAGGCGCAGCATTTGTGTAGCAATGTGGCCGCGGTAGGGTACGATTAGAACTCTTTGCTGAGAGTGGTTCGGAATCCAAAAACAAATTTGGTGTAGATGCCACAAACGGATCATCCGGACTGTCTTTGTTAAATAACTGACTTACATTATAATAAGGCAAATTGTGTGAACGGGGAATATCATAACTTTCTTCAACGCACTAAAAGAGACGTAAATATTAAATTTAAAAATTAAAGAATGAGTTATGTGCAGTACCGATGAAGCATCTCTTGGACCTATAGCAGGTGACGTGTTTTCAGTGTCAGAAAATTGTGGCATTTCTCGCAATATTCTGAAATATGTGCAATGAAAGTAAAACCGTGCATTTACTTAATAGAATACTGTTTTACTTCTCGTGTTCGTTCGATATATCCAGTTGCAGTTTTTTTCGATTAGTTTTCTCATCCGTGCAATCTACCGACTTGTCATCTGGGTTGTCATAAGGAACCTTCGAAAATCTTTGCGAATATGTGTAAACAAACGATTCGTTTTCAACAGAACTATCAGATGGTCGCGTGCTACGATCTTTTTTAAGAAGAAAATATTTATTAAATTGAATGCATTTGATTAAAGTGATAATTTAGTTTGCATGAATAAAGCACAATTTCAAAAAAATGTACTTAAAGTGTAAATATTGGATTTACTTATTACAAAGAATTTAATAAAATAATATATTAAATATGTTATATATTTTTTTCTAATAATCCGACTAAGTAAGGCGACTTACTTTGTAAACTAAGCTTTTATATCTATTGTATTTTCCTTGTATAGTGTATTATTATATGGCATGTACTATACATACGTATGTACATATATGACAAACTTAAAATTATTGGACAAGATTATTTAGTAAATGCCAAATAATTCGACCTTTTTAAGTTATAACAGCATGAACAGGAAAAAGAGCACAAAACATTTATCAACAGTTATTATCACCGTTTATTAATTACTTGTTTTAAATAAAAATGATTCAGTGATTAGTGTTACACAAATTTTTTGGTCCCAACAATTGCCAGTATAAGACGAAAAGAATAACAGATAATTTATGCCTAAAAGTTACAAACAAAAATTGCAAAAATGTTTACAATTTTCACTCATTTTGCCATTTTGTATAAACTTCATTTCATTCATATCGTAATAATTCTGAAATTATTAGATAAGATATCTACAAAAACAGTCGCATTCGTGCAGCCACCGAGTAAAGACGTGTTATTGAGTGAAAAAAACCAGTGATGTTTTTAAAAAACGGCGCTACACTAATTGCTTCTTTTATTCCTTTCTTATATACATACAAGTGTAGTTTTACTTCATGAGACAAATACAATAAAAACAAAATGAAATGGGATACGGAACTCCTCAAAAAAAAAAAAATATATATATATATATATATACAGCTCTGTGCAAAAAAATAGCACCACGTTGAGGTCTGCACTTTGGATGCTAATTACTTTTCTCCATGCTCATGTAAAGACACGATATTTATTGTAGGACATCTGTTGGGTATCAGTAATAAAATGCAAAAAGCAAGATAAGCGAAGATGCAAGACAAGAAAATTCCCGTTATACGAAATGAAACCGAAATTTTGGTGTGCAAAATAATAGCACCACAAGTAAAACGTCGTAAATAAAATGCAAAATTTAGTGGTACGTACGATTTTTATTTTTTTTATTTATACTACTCTTCTAGTACTTCGTCTTATAACCGTTATTTTTTAGCACAGCGGCACAACGTCGTGGCATAGAGCCGATTAGTGCCTGAAATCGCCGAATTGGAATATCCCTCCACGCAGCCTGCACAGCTTCCCATAGCTGTAGTGTATTTTTTGGTTTCGCTTTAAAAACAGCTTTCATAACATCTGTCTCAAGATTTTCAATGGGGTTTAGGTCTGGAGATTGCGGCGGCCGTTCCATAACTTGAGCCCCATTCCTCGGATTCAGTCTTTCGCCTTTTGGTCTGCGAACATGCTTCATTCCATCTGAATCCTTCAGGTTGAACTTGGATTCATCAGAGAACAAAACAGTTTTCCATTTGGCAACGGTTCAGCTGATGTGTTCCTTAGCAAATGCAAGCCTCGCCTTTCGATTTTCCGGGGAAATGAATGGCTTTTTACAGCACGGTTGGAAAGGAAACCGGCTTCTGCCATCCTACGCTGGATGGATCTGGTGGAGATAGCCAAGTCTAATTCCTTTCCTATTGCCCTTGCAGACATGAACGGGTCCTTTTTAATAGCCCGCACTGTTCCATGATCATTGCGTATGCTGGTTTTTCTGGGCCTTCCACCACGATGTTTAGTTTCTAGGCTACCAGAATTATGAAACCGGCTTATAATACGAGAAACGACGGAATGGTGTATCTTATATTTTTTAGCTATGCAAATAACTGCTTTCCCTGCATGAAAATCAGTAATAATTTTTTCTTTAAATTCAGTGGAATACTTATTACGCGCCATTTTAAAAAACGTTTTTGTTCTCAAAAACCCTATATTATTATTATAATAATAATAATATTTATATTATTATAATAATATTAATAATAATAATATTTATATATAAATAATAGCAGTGGTCGTAACTAATCTACAAATGTCTATGTGTTGTAGAGTTATACTTTTATTTTGGTCTACATGCATTAACTATGTATAGGTTAAAACTAACTTAAAAGAAATATACAAAAATAACAACAAATTCATTAAAGGAAAAAAAAACAAAAACAAAAATTTGATTTTTCACCTGTATGTAAGGAATCAAAATAATAGCAGTACAAGTAATTTATCATAAAACAACATAGAAAACATGAATTCAGTAATATAATATAATAATGTATTTATGGTAGAAATTGAAATGGATTCAATATTTTCTTGTGAAGCCTTTGTTCCGTATGACTGCCTGATATCTTCGCTGCATTGAGTTCACTAAAGACTGACACCTCTCTAGCGGTATTTTCTTCCATAATTTTTCTACCACTGTCCACAATTGGTTATTGTTGCATGGTTTTGCTTCGGAAACAGCTTTTTTGACATGCGCCCATAAGTTTTCAATTGAATTGAGGTCAGGAGACAGAGCTGGCCAACTCATGACTTCAATCTTATTCGCCTTAAACCAATTCTTTGCTTTCTTGCTAGTGTGTTTCGGATCATTGTCCTGTTGAAACACCCATTTCAAAGACATTTCCTACTCAGCGTAAGGAAGCATAGTATTTTCAAGGATGTCTACGTATAAATGCTGATCCATTGTCCTTTTGATCCAGAATATTGGGCCTACACCGTAGTACGAAAAGCATGCCCAAACCATAATACTGGACCCTCTATGTTTTAAGGTTTTCGTCGTATATCTGGTATTGTACTCTGTATTTGGTGGGCGTCTTACATACTGACGGAATCATGAACAGCCATACAAAACAATTTTGCTCTCGTCTGTCCATAGAACATTTCGCCATTTCTCAATGGGCCACTCACTATGTAATTTAGCAAACTCAAGTCTTTTTGTGAGGTGTTGTTTTTTCAAAAGCGGGGCTTTTCTTGGACTGCGAGCATGTAAATTATTATCTATTAGTATCCTCCTAGCAGTTAAATTACTAATTGCCAAATTAAATTGCTTTTTTATCTCAGTAGCTAGAACACTGGGATTATTCATGGAATATCGAACAATACGCTTAGACATTCTTGGAGATAGAACTCTTTTTCGGCCCCGAGTTTCGGGCTTTTCTTCATATTTTTTTGCATTTGAAATCATTTTTGCGGAACAACCGATGATTTTTTCAATTTCTTTGTACGTTTTGCCATCGTCAAGAAGCTTTCGAATAAGAGATGGCTCTTCTTTAGTGCAGTGTCCTGCGTGTCCCATTCTGTATCAAAACTGAATTTATTGAGTCCAAAATATAACTAAATTAGCTTGCTTACCTTAAAAGTTCAAAGAAAGAAGGAAACGACTGCTATTATTTTGAACGCCAAAGAAACAACTTAATAAATACCATTTTCCAATATGAAGACGTCTGGAAAACAACTGTTATACCCCCAAGGATAATATGCATGGAATATATTACACTGATATTCTAGTAATAGAATCCAGGTTACATTGGCCATAAAGAATGGAGTAGATCAGATCCATTAGGAGGATCACTATGTTTAATACTGCACTGCTATTATTTTGATCGCAACTGTATATATTTATATATATATATATATTCTGGTTAATATATATATGTATATATATATATTCTGCTTAATATATAAATATTATATATTCTGCTTAATATATATATATATATATTCTGCTTAATATATATATAGCGAATATTTGTCCAAAGAAATCATTGAAGCTGAAGACTCACGCGAATAGGTAAATTTATCAAATGCTGCAATTGCTGACAAATTCGTCAAAGCCAAACCAACGTACTACACTCAACTGAATTTTGTACAAGGAAGAATCTATTCAAAAATTGTTATCGATATCACTGAGGAAAAGTTACTGGAAGAGCTAAAAAGTCAAAAAGGAATCTCAGTGAAAAAAAGATTATGATAATATAAATATGAAAGGCAGTGAAGACATAGCAACTGGCGCCGCAATTTCTATCAATAACAATATCCGTCAACCAACGAATATTAAAATTGGGTGACCGAATTGCAAAGTTGAAGAATATATATCAAACCCTATGAGATGTTTACAACATCAAAAACTAGGACCAAAACACACTGCAAAGGGGCACTTATTTGCCGAGACTGCTGCTTACCCCTACCACCTCATGACCAATGTGAGAGGATATTCTGCATAAATTGCAAAGAAGATACGCATACTTCCTTCAACTCAGCGTGGCTTACCTGTACCTTACCGTCGCTGTACCACACATGAAGCACGACAATCAAACACTCCACCTTATAGAGACACCAAAACACCACAAGCAAACGAGACCCACCATGGCGGAAGTTTTAAGAAAAAAACAATAGAAACTCACAACTATGGTCCCCAAAACAAAATCAACACCAATTCCTCAACATGCAATAAACACAACGGACTCCAATTCTAATCCAAAAAGAAATCACACCTACATTGATTTGAGTTGTAAAGATGTACGCAAATATTTAAACTTCTAAATTCTGCTTTGCTGCCGCACCAGACAGCAGACACTTCGAGGTAGTGAAGGACTTCGTCTATCCCGGCTCCGCGGTGAATAGAGACAACAACATCAGTACCGAAATCAAGCGCAGAATCACTCTTGCCAATCGCTGTTTCTTTGGGCTTAGGAGGCAATTGAGTAATAAAGCCCTATCCCGAACGACCAAAGTGACTTTGTACAACACCTTGATCAACCCAGTCCTGCTTTACGGCGCAGAAACCTGGACGCTACTAAAAGCGAATGAGGAAGCCATTGGTCTGTTCGACAGAAAAGTTCTGCGTGCGATTTTTGGTCCTGTTTGCGTTGATGGCATCTGGAGGAGAAGATTCAACTACGAGCTGTATGGGCTGTACGGCGTCAAGAGCCTAGTCAAGCGTCTACGGATACAACGCTTAAGGTGACTAGGACATGTAGAGCGTATGGACAACACTGCTCCGGCCCGAAGAGTTTTCGAATCCGAACCACAGCGAAAACGCAACAGAGGACGTCCTAGACTGAGATGGCGCACACAAGTGGAAAAGGACCTCAACCAACTTGGAGTGAGCAATTGGAGGAAGCTGGCAAGAGTTCGTGCTAGCTGGAGAGGCATGTTGGTTGAGGCCCAGGTCCACTCCGGAGTGTAGCGCCATCCGAAGAAGAAAAAATTATGCTTTACCAACTACATAGTTGAAGTTGGTTACTGAATGTCAATGGCTGATATGGGATTCCGGGTTAATGTGACAACCGTTCGTGGGCTTAAAGCAAATCCCTTTGCTGAAAACGTTCACCTCTCCCGCTTTAAACCAGCTGTCTTAGCGCTAAATGAAATTACCGACTTGTCAGATTTGAACCTGCCTGGATATAGATTAGTGTCTTTGTTTTTCTTCCATCGCGGTCTCGCTACTTACGTGCATAGTGATGTTGCTTACCAATTTCAACCACAATAGGGCCACTGTTCAAATCCGGAATTTAATTTCCTGTGGTTAAAACTCCATGTCCGTAAGCAGTTAATCCACAACTATTTTATTTATTGACGTCCAAACCTGGACAGCAATTCAACTTGCAATGAATGCGGTGTCCGACTCCATCACAAGAATTGTATCCCAGTATTCTCGCACTGAAATCGTTATTGCGGGCGATTTCAATGTACACAAATTTGTGAAACAACACCTGAACTATGAACTCTCTAAATGGAGCAATATATTATGGACGGACGAATCAAAAATAGTTTCATTTGATACTCATGGGACTAGGGCATTTGTTCGCAGGCGAAGAAACCTACCTTAGTGTACTATAAAGACTGTAATGCACGGCGGAGCAAAAATTAACGTATGGGGATGATTTCCCTATTATGGTTCTGGTCCCATTATTTGAATAAAATCGATTATGACCGCCGGAGTTTATGTCAGCATAATGAGAGAAACCATGCTGGCTTATGCAGAGTGAAATATCCCTCTTAGATGGATTCTACAGCAAGACAATGACCCCAAACATACAAGCAAAGTTGTCAAAGAATTTTTCCAAACCAATGGAGTTCAAGTTATGGAGTGGTCGCCTTAGTCACCGAACCTGAATCCCATTGAAAACCTTTGGAGATATGTAAAAAAAAAGCTGTATATAAAGCAAAACTCAAAAATACCAAACAGCAATGGAATGTTGTGCAGACTGCGTGAAAGAATATCCTTGTTTAGCGATGTCATGTATTAATCGTCTCCATGCCACGACGTTGTAACGCTTTACTTAAAAATGAAGATTATACGCTCGTTAGACCTCTATGTCGTATCATCCAATTTCCCATACTCGCCCCAATCAGTTAGAGAACAAATCCCTAAAAGAACAGTATGGCTCTACGAGAAAGCCAAATGGAGCGGCCTAAACAACTTTTTTAGGGATTTTACCTGGTCACTATGTTTTCTCGATAGTGAAGTGAATACCGCTTCTGATATGATTACAAAAATAATTTTGCCGGGTATGAAATCCTTCGTTCCTCATAGAGTGAAAAGTATCAAACCTATGAAAAACGCGAGGAATGACTCGAGCTGCAAAGAGGTTGCAATCAGGTTGAAAGAAAGAAGAGTTCGGACTTTCAAAGCGAAACTTTTTTGAGAAAAACCGGAAGAACTTCAAAGGGGCCCGATATGACTGCAATACAATAAGACGTGTAAAATTCTCCAATGATCAAAAGCTGAGGGAAAAATTGCTGCATTGTCCCAAGAGCAGCAACAACTTTTGGTCATTCGTAAAAAACGTAAAAAATTCCAACTCGTCTTCAATTCCAACGCTCATTTGCAATAATATTCCGGCTATCCGGCTAGTTGCGAATTTCGCAGCCAAATCAACGCTTTGTCCGCGTCTGTACTTGTGTATAAATTTTTTCATGGGAAAAATGCATTTTCGCTCTCGTACAGTTGAAAAACCACTGTGTAAGCATTTTCATTTGTCCTACCATTTACGGCTCATTCCGAGTAAATGGAAAACAAAATTTGTCCAGCTCATCCCTTAAAAGCACTAACGTACCTACTTTCCAAGGTCCTGGAAACGCTAATAAATCGTCAGCTATGAAATATCTTGAAACCCGAAAGCTTCTTAATGACCGGCAATACGGCTTCCGCAGTAAAAGCCATGGTGATTTGACTCTCCAAAAATGGAACCAATCTTTGCACAATGTAAGAGAAAGCAAGATCGATGTGCCTGATATTTCAAAAGCATTTGACAGTCTGGTATCAGGCTCTCTTGCTTTTGGCGTCGATGAATCTCTTTTTCTTTTTTTAGAAATTACGTTTCGAACCGTTCAATACAAGTTGTATTGGATGGGTTCAAGTCTGATATTCACCATAGTAACGGTGGTGTTCCCTAGGGCTCTGTTTTGTCTCCGATAAAATCTCCTGTTTGTCACATCTAAGCCAATTCATTCCTTCACTTATGACAGTACTCTCAGCTTTTCATATTCGCTTCACGGCTCTCGACCCTCCTCTTCGGCCATGGACTTGGAACGGCAGCATATGTTAAGCTCATTAAATTCCGATCTTGGCAGCATAATTGATTAGAGTAAAAAGAATAGAGTGGAATTTAATGCTTCCAAAGCACAATGTCGTCTACTGTCACTCAAGCGTTCTCAAAATAATCAGCCTTTATTTATGAATGGCTCCTGCTGAAACCGAACAACTTTTTATCCTCGGTATGTGTATCAACTCAACACTAAGTTGGAACAATTACATATTCGATATCGTCAAAAATGAAGCGAAACGCATAGGTTTCTTAAACGAGGCAACAAATATTTCACCCCCTTTCACCTGGCAACAATATATAATGCTTACATTCGCCCAAAACTTGAGTATAACGCTCCTATCTGTTCTGGTGCTCCTAAGACCTCTATGCACCTACTGGATAGAATCCCACAGCGAGCGATAAAACTTATTGGTGATAATAATGCTGGGGGGTATGGGCCTGTTCACGCGAAGTAACACTGCTGATTGCGCTCAACAAGGCGAGCTGACAGAGGAGAAGGAAGACAACACCAAGGATGACTTCTATGATCTCCTAGAAAGAACCAGCTACGACACCAAGATCGTTCTAGGAGACTTCAACGCTTAGCTGGGAAAGGAGGACATCTTTGCTGGAGTCATCGGTAAACACAGCCTACACGACAACACATTCGGAAACGGACTCAGGCTGTTGGACTTTGCCTCGGGGCAGAACCTCTCTATAGCTAGCACGCGTTCAGGTTCCACCTGAACATCCACAAAAGAACCTGGCGATCCCCTGATCCACCGTCAACCAGATTGATCACGTTGCGATCGACGTCAGTCAAACAAAGCTGCTGGAGCGGTCGGATTGTCCGCAGAACTATTTAAAGCAGCTGGAGATGACCTGGTTGGGCGCATGCATCAGCCCATCTGTAAGATATGGTCGAAGGAAAGCACGCCCGATGAGTGGAATCTCAACGTCATTTGCTCGGTTCACAAGAAGGTCTCCTTTCTTTCCTTCTTTCCTTTGACTGCGCCAACTACCGAGGGAATCTCAGCGTTGTTTGCCCGGTTCACAAGAAAGGAGACCCCTTTGACTGCGCCAACTGCCGAGGGATTAGCATAAACTCAACATCGCATACAAGATCCTCTCTGCCGTATTATGTGAGCGTCTGAAACCGTTTGTCCATGACTTGATACGCTCCTATCAGTGTGGTTTCAGACCAGGGAAGTCTACAATAGACCAGATCTTCACATTACGGCAGATCCTGGAAAAGACTCAAGAAGTGTAAATCGACACGCACCACCTATTTGTTGATTTAAAGACCGCTTATGACAGTGTGCATAGAGACGAGTTATACAGTGTCATGTGTAGTTTAGGCATTCCCACCAAACTCGTCAGATTGTGTAGGATGACGATGGTGAACTCTCACTGCTCTGTGAAAGTCGGTAACGAACTCACCGAGACCTTCAATGTCAAAAAAGGTTTTAGACAAAGCGACGCACTGTCATGTGACTTCTTCAATATCATCCTCGTGCGTAACTAACAAGTCAACACCAGAGGCACGATCTCTCAGAAGTCAGTTCAATTGCTAGCTTACGCTGATGACATTGATGTGATTGAACGAACACAGCGAGCCTTGCTGGCCTTGAAGCGGAAGCGGCGAAAATGGGTCTGGCGGTAAATGAGGGCAAAACGAAGTAAATGCTGTCATCAAGAAAGGACACACAACATCGACGTCTCGGACAGAGCGTGACACTTGGCGGCAAAAACTTCGAGGTAGACAAGGACTTCGTCTACCTCGTCTCCGAGGTAAATAGGGACAACAGCATCAGTACCGAAATCAAACGCAGAATCACTCTTGCCAATCGCTGTTTCTTTGGTCTTAAGAGACAATTGAGTAATAAAGCCCTCTCTCGAACGACCAAAGTGACTTTGTACAACACCTTGATCATCCCAGTCCTACTCTGTGGCGCGGAAACCTGGACATTACCAAAGGCGGATGAAGAAGCACTGTCTTTTCGAAAGAAAAGTGCGTCTGGTCAAACGTCTACGGATTCAACGCTTAAGATGGCTAGGCCATGTACAGCTCTGTGCAAAAAAAAAATAGCACCATGTTGAGGTCTGTACTTTGGATGCTAATTACTTTTCTCCATGCTCATGTAAAGACACGATATTTATTGTGGGACATCTGTTGGGTATCAGTAATAAAATGGAAAAAACAAGATAAGCGAAGATGCATTTTAAGACAAGAAAATTCCCGTTATACGAAATGAAACCGAAATTTTGGTGTGCAAAATAATAGCACCACAAGTAAAACGTCGTAAATAAAATGCAAAATTTAGTGGAATAGTACAATTTTTATTTTTTTTATTTATACTACTGTTCTAGTACTTCGTCTTATAACCCTTATTTTTTAGCACAGCGGCACAACGTCGTGGCCTAGAGTCGATTAGTGCCTGACTTCGCCGAATTAGAATATCCCTCCACGCAGCCTGCACAGCTTCCCATAGCTGTAGTGTATGAAGCACAGAGCTGCAGTACCGGCCCGAAGTCTTTGAATCCGTGCCATTTGGACAAAGCAACAGAGGACGACCTAGACTAAAGTGGCGTGGAAAAGGACCTCAACCAACTTGGAGTGCCAACTGGAGGCGGCCGGCGAAAGGTCGTGCTGGCTGGAGAGGCATGTTGGTTGGGGCCCAGGTCCACCCCGGACTGTAGTGCCACACCAAGAATAAGATAATAATGCTGCGAAGTCAATTGATTCGCTAGAACATCGACGAAATGTTGCGTCTGTCACAATTTATTGCTGTTTTTACAAAAAAAAATGCTCCAATGAGTCAGCTTGCTGCATTGCCCCCTTCAAGAATTCACCCGCAATACCCGCCTCGCTAGGAATGCTCAGTACCTCCTTTCCCTCTCTTTATTCCGGTCACTTAAGGGTAGAAATAATCCTTTAACGCGCCAATTATTAAAAAAAAATATGAGAAAAACCTCAAACTCTTAAGTATAAAATTTAATAACATGTACAATTGGAAACCCCACTGTTTGCATTTGAAAAATCAGATAGTCAATAAAGCTAATGTAATAAGCTACTTGTCAAGAAAGAGGGTAAATGCACATGTTAACGCCCTTTGTAATATAACAAGATCGTTAATATTAAGCAAAATCGACTATGGCCTGTATTTGTACGGTAAAAGTCCAAAATCCACCTTAAATATACTCAAACCTGCATACCATCAAGCAGCTAGAAGAAGCATTAACGCCTTGCGTATCATCCGTGGAAGCCGGACTCCCAACATTGAAACAGAAAATAGAGGAAACTTTTGTAAAAATTATCACTAACTTTCTTTCTCTTATAGCTCGATAATCGACAATGATATGGCCTCCTGATCCCTATAGACCGCACAAAAAATCACACACAAATCCACTCACCCTAGAATATCCGACAGAAAGTCGTACTCCGTTATTTATGCAAACTCTGAAAACACAACACCAATAGTAGAAAATTCTGCAAGCATTATCAAGAGGAAATAATCAATCTCAAGTCAAAGGGATGTTCCGCAATCTTGTTCACGGATGGGTCTAAATCAAAAACAAACACCTCCTTTGCAATCGCTTTCGAATATGGTACTTAAATTCAATTTTCACCGCTGACACAGTAGCAATTTTAAAAGCAATAAAAGCAGGGACAGGGAACAAATCCAAAACCTTAATATGCTCGGGTAGTCTATCAGTACTTAAAGTCATACTGAATTCAAACCACAGATCCAATGTTATAAACAACATACGAGACCAAATTATAAATAAAGATAGCATGCTGAAACACATGTGGACACGTTTCCACACGGGAATTCCAAGCAACGAACTCGCCGGTCAAGAAGCAAAGTTAGCAAATAAATCGCACATCCTTCTTTAAAGTATTTATTGTTAACTTGAACACCGTAGGCACATCGATAACCGGATAAAGTTAAAGCTCCCTGGAGGAAAGGCACTCCAAAACAAGCCACTGCTCCAACATCAAGAAAGACAGAAACGAACCCAGTATACCCAACAACCACATCCAGTCACCTCAATACTACTTTTACACGCCTCAAATTAGGCCACACATTAACCACTCACCAGCACATATTAACGAAAGATCGTCCACAGATATGCTCGAAATGCAGTACCGCAAGAGACATAAAATACCTACTTAGTCAAACACGATACGATATATCTCATCAATTGAAAAAAAAAAATTCCAGCAACAAGAAAATTCATACAATTCTCAACAATTGTGACCACAATAACATTCAAAAAAATCCACTCATACTTCAATAGTACCAGTATTAAAATTTAAAACTACCTTTAACTTCTTTTTCCTCACTCTTTCAAATTTATTTTCTACACTTGTACTCATGAAAGTAACTACGGCACTGTGCAAAATAATAGCACTTTGCCACTCAGTAGTTATATTTTTCTGTGACTTCTTTACCAGCCTTCTTCTTATGATCGATGTCGCCACGGGTTAATTTATCTCTTCTTTTATTTTCCTAGCGTTTATAAACGTGTTACGTTTGACTAATTTTACTATTTGTCGTTAATCGGTGGGGGTTAGTTTCGGTTGTCTTACTCGTTTTTCTTCCTTTTGAACGTATTTTGTTGGCATTTGCGATCATTTTATTTGAACACCCAAGTTGTGGGTAGTGTGACGCTTACACGCCGAAGGGTCTAGGTTCGATTCCCGGCTGAACACCTCGAATTTTTAACGGCACCACTCCTTTCGAGCTTCTAACAACTCTCAAAGAGTAATAACTGTCTAAGAAAGCTTCTCAAACTTCGCCGGTCGGAATCGGCAAAAAACTGTAGGTCCCTTCTACTCGTGAGAGAACAGTAGCGCGCACAACACGAGTAGTTGCTGAGGAAGCTAGGCCCTGGTCCACCTGTGGACTGTCGCGCCATCAATTATTATTATTATAACAATTTCACTTATAAATTTGTAAGTTTTACCCCTCAGAAAGCAATTTTCTTATTAAGGCACGTTTCTCGGGAATACAATACGCTGCACTTTTGAAATATTATATTTTATCACAATAATATGTATACTTCGAAAACGCTCTATTATTTTGCAAATTTTAAATTCGTTTGCAGGACCTTTTTAATGACAAAATGAATTTTTTTATTATCATGTTTATGGGTTTTGTGATTGATGTAATAAAGATGTTGTGCAATAAATATTTTTTTTTAACGTTTACATTGTCATTTCCAATTATATGTAAACAAATAACAATAATCTACAAAAAAGTTTACTCACCGATATTTTCTCTGAGTGGGAGAGGGTTTGTCCATTCATCATCATCTGTAAATACACTTTCAGAATCGGTTGGACTCGAACGTCCACTTCTTACTTTCGAAGCAGATTGCTAAAAATGAAATGTTTTTAAGTTATTCACCTATCTTAAAAAAATGCATACCAATCCACAATTTGTTATCTTAGGCGAATAGGATTGATCATTTGTAAGATTTAGTCCGATATTGTTATGACTACGAGGTGTGTCGTAGAATTTCGGATCCAAATTGTTCAAGGGAGTTATAGGATTGTCATCCGTCTAGAAAATGTATGCTTGTAATATTAAAACGAAATTAATACTCGGATTTACCATAAATTTAGGGCTTCCAGAGAAGCATTCACTGATTGGAATGTAAGGCCCCGATGAAGTGCTCAAAGCCGGCGAAGGTTCCACTTGTGTTTCAACTAAGGTTGTTGTATTCAAAACCAAATTTTCAGGTATCTTTCGGACAATCCCCAGGGAACTGACAGCTAAACGAATCGTGTCACCGTTTTTTATAGTAGAACTATTTTCTCTTGGTTCACTTTGTTTTTTCTTTGAATATGATGGCCTATTTTCAGTATCCTTATTTTCAACATTACTGTAGTCCGCATTTACATAGGAGCTCTCATTAATTGACACACTATTAATCGTTGTTTTTTTCAAAAACTCAGAATTCGAAAAAGATTGTTTTCCCAGAGTAAGTTCGTGGTTAGAAATTGACGTACTCAATACTGCTCCAGCTTTATCAACATCAAATTTCTCATCTGTTAAACTATCCGTTGCTTTTTCATCTACAATTAAACACATTTTTTTATGTTCTCATTGAAAAAAAAATACAATTTACCTTGCGATTGCTTTGTGTCGTGCAAGTGACACACTTGACAAATACAATTCACCCAATAACGCATATCTGACTCAGTGTCAGCAGCTAAATAGTACGTCCGCCGTGGAGTTTTAATGTCAAACATAAATTGGAATTTCTGCTTCCTATTTTCTAACCGCAGACCGCAATCAACTTGTTCGCATTGATCGAGATCTATTACACCCTTCAGTTTTCGACAATTTCTGTCTGTGTAATACTCCAAGCAATACTGCTCAGGTATTTCTCCTTGCTTCAATGTAAACCAACGTCGTCTCCAACGCTGCAAATAATTAAAAATATTAAAGTCGGAATATAACTGTAAAGCTGAATATTTAAGTATTGAATCTATTTAACTTTTCGATGCAACTTTATTAATAAATGTTAGAAACGAAATGGATGATTCATCTACGTACTTTAACATATGTTAAATCAGTTCATACTATTTCAACACATCAACGTTTATACCACAAGTAAATATTTATCATTTACATGTGTGTATACAATAAGATATAAAAATTAACAAATTAGTTAACAAGCACACTTGTAATTTTTATATCAAAAAAATACATTTGTGGCAGGCTCAATTCCTTATAATACTTTAACCATAATTCTGTGTATTTAGTAATCAAAATTCTGATTGTGATTCCAGTAAGTAAATGGGAATAACACCATCCGCCCCTTTATGGAGACGGTTTGAAGAAGAATTTATTATTGTAATCACACGTTTGGGGAAAATTATTGTTTATACATGTTTTCAATGCGATATTATATTATAAACTTGATTTCATAATATCAAAAGTCCAGATTTTATTAAAAAAAAAAACAAATAAAATGACTCACAGCTCTCCATATCCTTTTTGTTGGTGGTGATTTTATCAACCAGCCTTCATAGTAAATTTCTTTGTTCATTTTAACTTTCTCTTATGCATTCTACGGACACTATGAGCATTATTATACTATTACATTAAGTATTTTAACAACTTGTGTTGGTTCGCAGATGAAAATATTTGATTAAATATTATTAAATATTAGATTAAAAATTCAATTTTGCTTAAATGAATTGTACTTCGAAGAAAAAATGTTGTTTTCAACTCCTGTCAATTAAACAGTTAAGGATGAGTTCTGTCCATTGTAATAGAATTTTAGTCGATAAGGCAGTTTGGTAACTTGTAACATATACGATTATTTAAATAATTGAACTTCGATTATCCGTGTTATATGATCTAATAATGACGTTCTAGATTCCCTTATTTTAATTTGTAACACCTTTAGAATACTCAGGTCAAAGTATTCCTCATTAAATTCAATAGACATGCTGTTTTAAATCACATCGATTACAAAAGCCATTTATTTTAATTAAAATATTTTTTGTACTTTTAAGATAAATACGTATTCAATGTATTTCAAAGAAAAACTTATAGCTAGAATCGCAATACAGAAATGGAAATACATTTGTCATTGACCATATCATTAATAAAAGTTTCTGAATTATTTTATTTAACTCTCTCATGAGCTCCCTCTTCTACGAACAAATCAGAAAGTGGAACGCCTTTTGGTAGTTTTTCAGCGAATTTCGTGGGGATTTGCAGCAATTCAGGGCAATTGGAACATACCTATTAGGTTTTTTCCAGTACTGCACCAAGTACTGAATCCTGTCATTTTAAGAAGTGGGGGTAAATCTCTCTCAGAAAGAGGCAAAGTACGGGAACACATCTAAGCCAAATGTGTAAAGTGTGTCATTAAAAAATCTCAAATTCACTTTTCGATACAGAAAACAAAAACAACAACAAGATTTGAGTCACATACACAGAAATAATCGGTCAATGCTCACTTATCTCTGTACGCACACCAATTCATTTGACAGGAAACCAAGAACCTAACCACAAATATTTCTTGTGTTAAAATCGGCAGGGTGGGGAAATATATTACTCTCTCAAGAGAGGCCTCATTTGACGTTAACCCATTTTTTCGTAATACGGGAATGGACATTGTGTTGTTTTATGTTGTTTTTTTCGGGTACGGGAACACACCTTTTGTGTTAGTTTGTGTTGTTTTGCACTGTTGTTTTTTTTTTCAAATACGTGAACACACCTATTGCTTTATGAAATCCAGCTCACATAAAATACCGTCAAAGAAGCATTTGTTGTAGATTAAGAAGAAACTCCGGAACAACAACTCATAAATTAAATGAGAACTAGATATGCTAACATTAGTATAAGTGGGTTGCCTTTTATATTTCGGGATTAGAGAACAAAAATAAATATTATTAATCGAAAATAGATTTATTGTTTTTCAAAATATTCCCCATTAAGATCTATACACTTTTGCATGCGTTTGAATAAATTGTCGAAGCACTTTTGCCATTCTAATTGAGGTATCTCTAAAACATGCATTCTGAACGCACCAATCGCTCCTTCAGGTGTCGAAAAACGTTGACATCTCATTTTATTTTTTGCGTATGGGAATAAAAAGAAGTCATTTGGTGCCAAGTCAGGACTATACGGCGGATGACTCATCAAATCGATGTTTTGAGTGCTCAAAAATGCAGTTGTTTGAGCCGATGTGTGAGAGCTCGCATTGTCGTGGTGAAAAGTGATCCGTCTTCGGCGGTTGGTTTTCCTGTTTTCTTGGAAGACAACTGGCAAACAAATGGTTGTGTACCACTCAGAGTTGACTGTTCTGCGTTGTTCTAGTGGTACGGTTGCTAAATGTTCAGTTTTTCCGAAAAAAAACACCGACCATTTGCGACCATTTGCTTGGAAGTGCTTCATGCGCGAGCAACTTTTGTTGGATTTGACTCAATTTCAAACACCCATACAGTCGACTGCTGTTTACTTTCGGGCTCATACGCGTAAATTCACGATTCATCACCTGTCACGATGTCATAGACGTGTTTCGAAGCACCGCGATCGCATTTTTGGAGCATTTCTTTCGACCAATCGACACGAGGCTTTTTTTGGGCGATTGACAAATTGTGTGCGATCCAACGCGAACAAATTTTCTTGACGGTCAAATGTTCATGCAATATTGAATGTATGTTCACCATATCATCGATAAACACTGGTGGTTAATGGAGCTTTATCATCAAAAATTGAATTAAGTTCATCGATGCACTGTTGTTGAGCTAATCCACGTCGAAAGTTGTAAAAAATAATCGCACGAAAATGTTAACGATTAAATTTCATTTTTTGGGCGAAATGAATCTTTTAAGGTACTGTAAACAACACAAATAGCGCTCGTCTGTCAAAACGTTCTGAGTACGTATAATCTCAAAAACGTCAAACTTTACGATAGACCTGGCAGTTGCCAGATTGCAACACTAGGGTTGCCCAATCCAGAAATATAAAAGGCAACCATCGTATCTTCACCTTAACTTCAAGTGAAGTAGAAACTCAATTTTACTTCGTTTTAAAATTTTTATCGCCTCCAGATCGTGGCCGCCGTGGCGTTGTGGGTAGAGTGCGACGCTCACACGCCGAAGGGTCTAGGTTCAACTCCCAGCTCAACACCAATTTTTCGAATTTTTCACGGCACCACCTCTTTCGAGCTGCTGACAACACTCAAAGAGTAATAACTGTCTAAGAAAGCTTCTCCAATCTCACCGTTCGGAGTCGGCAAAAAACTGTAGGTCCCTTCTACTCGTGAGAGAACAGTAGCGCGCACAAAACGAGTAGTTGATGAGCAAGCTAGGCCCTGGTGCCCCTTTGGACTGTAGCGCCAACAATTAATATTATTATTATTAGATAGTCGAAAAAACATAAGCTCTTGAACAAAAAGACATTGTTACTTTAAATACAAATATATAGAAATATAACTCTTTTAATGGCTACAAAAACTGTATTACCTATATAGCGTTTCATAGTAAAGTTTGATTTATAGAGATAAATAAAACACAAATTTAACTATCGACTGGAAGAATAATTTATGGTATTTGAAATCATGCATATGTAAGTTAACAGCAAATACGCCAACGTCGAAACTTGCGAAAAGATTTCTGGTAAACAGCCACTTGATGTCAACAAGTGGTTCCAGTAAACAGCCACTTGATGTCAACAATTAATACCAAGTAACAGCCACGCTGGATCGAATTCGCTGACGCGGCGATATGGGCAAAGTGAAGCAGCAGCACATTGGGGTTAAGCAGAGGTAATTTCATAGTTTTTGAAGTTAGTTCTAGTTTATACCTTTTTGAGAGAGGATCAAGCTCCATTAATAAAGTATAAAAAAATATTTTTTTTCACAAACTAAATATAATTTTGTTCAATTGGCGCCCGAGCAGGGACCACGAAATAAAGTAAAACCTCGGTGTTTTATTATTCTTGTAATTCCGCAAAATCACTCATAGAGCCCTAATGCGCGAAGTTAAGTAAAACCGTGTAAGTCGGGACACAAAGTGTTAAAGTTACTTCTAGTTCTGAGCGGCAAAAACCGAACGAGTGTATTAAAATCCTGTAGTCCCCCCGCAATCGCGTGTTGTGAACAAAATAAGCAGAAAAACCAACTGCAAAGGCCCCCCTAGTGCACCACCAGGACAAACGGGAAGTTCATCAGGAGCTAGCCGTCACCACCCACGGCCACTAAATACGTCCCTCAATCAAGAATCCAGGCATCTTACTATTGTAAGTTAGACTTAAGCCATTATATTTTAGGATATTGGATGTGGAAAAAAATACATATTCGTGTGAATTTAAGAAAAAAGGAAAATATAAGTTAAAAAATTGTTCAATTAATCAGAACTTAAAGAAAAAAATTGAAAAAAGAGTAAATTAAAAGAATCAAAAGTGTTACAGAAAAATTTGAAAAGATTTAAAGTAGAATTTAAGTAAAAGCTATTTTTTTACAAATCAGAAGTGAAATAAGAAACATCTAAAGAAAAAATTAGAAAAAAATTAATAAAGCAGAAGTGAAGGACAAATCCTTAATAAAAAATAAGAATAAATTTAATAAATCAAAAGTGGAAGGAAAATATTTAAGAAAAAAATAAGTAAAAATTGTTCCATGAATCAGAAATTTATCTCTGAGAAAATTTAATTAGAATTTAAGCAAAAACTAAGCATTTTAATTAAGAAGTGACACGACACACATATGAAAGTAAATTTATATCATAGAAAGTATATCGGCAAAAGTTGTAATGGTAGGCACAAGAGCAAATACAGTATCGGACGTACGCGTCGACCCGGTAAATCCAGGCCAGGCCCAGGGTCCACCTCCGTCTCGTCTGCACAAGTCCCTCGTCCACAAGTCCCAAACGCAAGTAATCCTAATCCCCATAGCTCAACAAACCAAAATCCAATTATTATCTCAGAAGATATCCAACCCATTTATTATGACGGAATTCAACAAATCCGTTCAACACCAGAATTAGACATTCTGGTTACCTCTATTGTAAATCGTGCGCTAGAACAACAAGGCAAAAAAATAATCGAAGATATTTTAAATCCCAACGCTTAACATTTCTCTGATGTAAATCGGACAATCCTTCCCTAGTACCAAGCCAATCTAGATGGATTGGAAAAAATTCCGGATATAGTTAGAAGCTTAAGAGAATTCTCAGAAGAGGCTAGCGAGTTTTCCTCCTGGAAGAAGAGCGTAAAACGAGTACTAAAAATGAATGAAAGTTTGAAAGGAACCCCAAAGTATTACGGCATAATTAACGTTATAAGAAACAAAATAGTAGGACAAGCGGATGCGTCTTTAGAAGCATACAACACGCCTCTAAGTTGGGAGAGTATCTCGCATTGCTTGGCAATGTACTATGCCGAAAAAAGATGTGGCTACACTTGAATACCAAATGGTAAGTCTTGTGCAGGCAAACCGAAGTATCGAACAATTTTATCAGGCAGTTAATTGCCAACTCACGTTAATAATATATAAAGTCTCCTGTGGCAAAAGTAAATAAAGCAATAAAACCAGAGCAATTCCGACCAATTAACATGATGCCCCTATATGAAAAAATTCTCGAGACGGTAGAACGCATACAACTGGAACATTTTTTAATACAATCTGGAACGCTTTCTGAAAAACAATCGGGTTTCCGGAAAGGCCATTCAACGGAGACAGCTTTAGCTTGTGTCTTCAATGAATGGAAGAGAGAACTAGATTCAGGAAAATTGGTACTAGCGCTGTTTCTTGATTTAAAAAGAGCATTTGAAAAAGTAGACAGATCTATAATGTAAAATAAATTACATAAGTATGGTGTGAGGGACAAAGAACTTAGATGGTTTGAGTCATTTTTATCCTTAAGAACACAACGAGTAAAGTTAGGAGGAGAATTTTCAACGCCTAAAAAGGTTAACCTGGGTGTGCCGCAAGGAACAATATTAGGAGTGATATTATTTGTATTATATGTGAATGACTTAGAGGATTGTCTTAAGTTTTCAAATGTTTCATTGTTTGCCGATGATACGCTAATATATATTGTTGGAGAGAATGTAAATACTTGTGAAACGAAATTAAATGTTGATGCTGAAAACTTGTATATATGGTTATGCAAAAATAGATTAATGTTAAATGTCTCAAAAACTAAATGTATGTGCATTGGTAAAAATTGTGATAATATACATGTCGAAATAAATAATAATACTATCGAGTGTGTAAACCAAATTAAATATCTAGGAATAATTGTAGACAACAAACTTTCTTTTAACGAGCATGCTGACTACATTTGTGGAAAAATATCAAAGAAAATAAACTTCCTATTTAGAATAAGAAAACAGATTTCAAAAGACTGTGCAATTAATATTTACAATTCTATTATACTACCACATATTGACTATTGCTCTTCTATTTTATTTTTATGTAATGCTAATAAAATTAACAGTCTTCAAACTTTACAAAATAGGGCAATGAGGTGTATACTTAAATATGCATCAAGATCTCATAGTGTTGATATGCTAAACGAGTTGAAATGGTTGAATATCGAACAAAGACTGAAAATGAATGTATTATTTATTTTTAAATTAAAAAATGGACTATTTCCTGTATATTTACAACGAAATTTGCAATATGTAGGAAACTATTATAACTTAAGAAATGTAGGAGATTTCCGGTTACCCCTATATAGGAGAGATAGAACACAAAATAATGTTTTATACAAAGGAGCGCAATTGTTCAATAACTTAAATACTGATATCAAAAATTAAACCAACATTATTCGATTTAAAAAGCAAATTGTTCAACATGTTTTAAGATTTTATTAAGAATGAAATTGAATTTGTAAGAGTTTATTGTCAAACTAATAAATTACTATCTATCTATCTATCTATCTATAGATATTGGCCCAGAGGCAAAGCAACTCTTAACGAAAACATACAGAGACAAGGCTTTGGAAACCATTATTAGAGGTCTCAAAGGTAATCTTTCCGATCTTCTGTGTATGAGAGATCTCGTAGATTTACCAAAGGCACTTTATCTCTGTCAGAAGTACGAAAACCAGTATCTCAGAGCAAATTTTATGCAAAACAACAGTAGAGGTTTTCAAAGGAACCCTACTCATCAAAATCCTCGTCAACAATACTCATTACCGCGAAGAAACAACCAATTTATAATGAAAATCAGAGCACCCATTACCCATCTTACAACGTCCCAAGGTTTGTTTTCAACCACGTAATAACTTCATGTCTCAACAAAATACCAATACCTTTCAACAAAACCGATTCCAGAAATCATTCCCAAACCAAAACACTATCCAAAAGGAACCATTAACATTAGGATAAAGTAATCAGTTTGAAAATGTTAATACGGCAAATCGTCTCAATTTAATTCTGCTGCACAAGGAACTAAACAGCCAAACTTTTTTATCGATCCCTATACCGAAATTGAAAAATAATATCCACCCTATCCTTTCCTTTCTGCCAATAGCGTAAAAGTAATACAACTTAAAATCATCGACTTGCTCCTAAATTCAGAACTAAAAGATCCTTGGATTTCCTTGGCACTGCTTGGAAATGGGTCGCGAGAACACCTTATAAGCACGATTTTAAAATAATAAAAGATAAGTTCAATAATGTCTTAGTAAACAGCAATCAGTAAAGAATAGTTAATAATTTAATAACAACAATGATTAATAACCTTAGCAATGTAACCAATAAAATTTTACAAATATTACATTTGAAACAGATAAAAAAATAAATACAGAACACATGTTAGATATTAAATTCAAATTAGAATCACTCCATAATGATGTGACAAACATAGAATATGCTATGCAGTGGGCAAAGGCTGGCATAGTGAATACTTACATATTTTCTAATTCCGAAATAGAATCAATAAAGAAAATCTTAAAAGCAAAAAATATGCCTTATAGTACTGTAATGAATTTTCAGAAATAAAAATAGCTATAAGTAATGAAACCTTGTTATACATTTTATGTTTACCCATTAGTGACGACCCACTAAAAAAGAAAAAACTATTGTCAATATAAACTTTTCAGAAAATTTAAAATGCTAAGAGAAACTATATAGAATAAATAAAAAATGCAAAAATTAAATACCCTAACAATTTGTAAACTTAATGAGATAACAGATATAGGTATTGATAATTGTATCAGTAATTTACTAAATAGCAAACCACATTTGTGCAAAGAAGTCAACAACAGGCATATCCTAGAACTTACACCTGCAATCGTATTGCTGAATCAATTCGACGATCACATCTACATAAACGAAGGTGAAGAACTTCTGAATTAACATACTCAATCCAGGTTCACAACGCCACACTCAAAGCCCGCCAGCAAGTCTTTTAAGAATAATAATAATAATTGTTGACGCGACAGTCCACAGGGGGACCAGGGCCTAGCTTGCTCATCAACTACTCGTGTTGTGCGCGCTACTGTTCTCTCACAAGTAGAAGGGACCTACAGTTTTTTGCCGATTCCGAACGGCGAAATTTTGAGAAGCTTTCTTAAACAGTTATTACACTTTGAGTATTATCAGTAGCTCGAAAGAGGTGAAAAATTCGAGGTGTTCAGCCGGGAATCGAACCTAGACCCTTCGGCGTGTGAGCGTCGCACACTACCCACTACGCCACGGCGGTCACACGTCTTTTAAGAAGCGGAAATCAGAAAACAGAACACACTTCCTGCCGTCTTGCAACCACCAGCTACAAAAATGCAGGCGGAAGAATTGCTTTCTATGGAGATTTTCAAAGAAATCGAAATGAAGAACACAAAATACATTGAGGAGCTAAAATCAGCTGACAACAAGAAATCACTGGCAACATTGTCACTGTCAACATTTATTTTAATAATCGTTATATTTATGCTATGGAAAAAGCCGATCTAATGCATCATCTGGAAAAATAAAAAGACATCGACGAAGAACGTAGAGATGACGCAAGAAAGAAACATCAACAGAGGACATAGACCTGGAGCCAAAAAATGACTAAGTACACCTGTCTCAGCACCGAGGACAATAGGAGTAGATGACCTTCGCCAGCACCTTCGAACAGTTTGATCGAACGTGGACAGCGATATGGGCAAAGTGAAGCAGCAGCACATTGGGGTTTAGCAGAGATCAGAGACCAATATATTATTGGTTTTTGAAGTTAGTTCTAGTTTATACCTTTCCAAGAGACAACCTCCATTAATAAAGAATAAAAAAAAATATTTTTCCCCCAAAATGAATATAATTTAGTTTAATTTGTATGTCAACAAATACATTGTTTTATGCGTTGCATGTATCGAAAAGTGTTCTTGTAGAATAAAGTCCAAACCAAACTTTTAAAAACATGGGAGTCAATGACTTTCACGATTTTAGGTATTTGTATAAAGTTTTTTGAGGCACTGAAAATATGACCAAAAAACAAGTCTGGCTTTTATTGAATTTTGTTATCTTTTTGATCTAACCGGTATAATCTTCTAATGTGAAAAATTTGAGTTCCAAAACTGGTGAATGGTATTAGAAGTAGTGCCTTTCGAACCGTCACAAAACGTCGAGATATATTATTTGGAAACTATAGAATTTCGAAAAGATCTGCTATGGTTTTGCTTTTTGTTATTTGTAAGATTAAAATTGCGTTTTTTTTTTTGTTTTTTTTAGGTATGAATACAGAGTACACTACAGTAAGTGTCATTAATATTCGGTTTTTCTTTCTTATTGCCTTAAAATATAGGTAACATCTGTGAAATCAGAAGTATAAGAAAACAGTATTTCAAAATGAAACCAGGTTTCCTTTGTTTAAAAATGCATCATTTATTAGAAAAAAACTAAAAGCAATTCAACAAAAAAGAAACAAATAAGGTTGAAAGTAAACGCTGCATTTTTTTAATTCAATGTTCAATACTTCAAAAACTAAGAGTTAAGGCAGCAGTAGAACCGAAGCCTTGTAGCAAACTTTTTACAACTTTATTTTACATATTCCAAACTAATTTTGGCCCATTCTTCCTGCAGTTGATTATATAGTGCGGGCATCGATGTGACTGCGTTGTCACGAACCCGTCGATCAAGTTTATCCCATGAATTCTCGATGGGATTCAGATCCGGCGATTAAGGAGGCGCGTCTATAAAATTTCCCACAACTTTAGAAAAACAGCCCCATACAATTACGTACCCTCCTCCATACATTGACTTAATATTGCAGCTCCTGAGCTCCTCATTTGGCTTCCTCCATAACTGTTCCGTCGGAACCAAACAGATTACATTTGCTTTCACCTGCAAAGATAACCAAATGTCTTCTTTATTTTTATGTTCTTTCTCGAATTTACCCGAATTTTCTGTTACGAGCATTATTATAACTTAAGAAATGTAGGAGATTTCCGGTTACCCCTATATAGGAGAGATAGAACACAAAATAATGTTTTATACAAAGGAGCGCAATTGTTCAATAACTTAAATACTGATATCAAAAATTAAACCAACATTATTCGATTTAAAAAGCAAATTGTTCAACATGTTTTAAGATTTTATTAAGAATGAAATTGAATTTGTAAGAGTTTATTGTCAAACTAATAAATTACTATCTATCTATCTATCTATCTATAGATATTGGCCCAGAGGCAAAGCAACTCTTAACGAAAACATACAGAGACAAGGCTTTGGAAACCTTTATTAGAGGTCTCAAAGGTAATCTTTCCGATCTTCGGGTATGAGAGACCTCGTAGATTTACCAAAGGCACTTTATCTCTGTCAGAAGTACGAAAACCAGTATCTCAGAGCAAATTTTATGCAAAACAACAGTAGAGGTTTTCAAAGGAACCCTACTCATCAAAATCCTCGTCAACAATACTCATTACCGCGAAGAAACAACCAATTAATAATGAAAATCAGAGCACCCATTACCCATCTTACAACGTCCCAAGGTTTGTTTTCAACCACGTAATAACTTCATGTCTCAACAAAATACCAATACCTTTCAACAAAACCGATTCCAGAAATCATTCCCAAACCAAAACCCTATCCAAAAGGAACCATTAACATTAGGATAAAGTAATCAGTTTGAAAATGTTAATACGGCAAATCGTCTCAATTTAATTCTGCTGCACAAGGAACTAAACAGCCAAACTTTTTTATCGATCCCTATACCGAAATTGAAAAATAATATCCACCCTATCCGTTCCTTTATGCCCAATAGCGTAAAAGTAATACAACTTAAAATCATCGACTTGCTCCTAAATTCAGAACTAAAAGATCCTTGAATTTCCTTGGCACTGCTTGGAAATGGGTCGCGAGAACACCTTATAAGCACGATTTTAAAATAATAAAAGATAAGTTCAATAATGTCTTAGTAAACAGCAATCAGCAAAGAATAGTTAATAATTTAATAACAACAATGATTAATAACCTTAGCAATGTTACCAATAAAATTTTACAAATATTACATTTGAAACAGATAAAAAAATAAATACAGAACACATGTTAGATATTAAATTCAAATTAGAATTACTCCATAATGATGTGACAAACATAGAATATGCTATGCAGTGGGCAAAGGCTGGCATAGTGAATACTTACATACTTTCTAATTCCGAAATAGAACCAATAAAGAAAATCTTAAAAGCAAAAAATATGCCTTATAGTACTGTAATAAATTTTCAGAAATAAAAATAGCTATAAGTAAGGAAACCTTGTTATACATTTTATGTTTACCCATTAGTGACGACCCACTAAAAAAGAAAAAACTATTGTCAAAATAAACTTTTCAGAAAATTTAAAATGCTAAGAGAAACTATATAGAATAAATAAAAAATGCAAAAATTAAATACCCTAACAATTTGTAAACTTAATGAGATAACAGATATAGGTATTGATAATTGTATCAGTAATTTACTAAATAGCAAACCACATTTGTGCAAAGAAGTCAACAACAGGCATATCCTAGAACTTACACCTGCAATCGTATTGCTGAATCAATTCGACGATCACATCTACATAAACGAAGGTGAAGAACTTCTGAATTAACATACTCAATCCAGGTTCACAACGCCACACTCAAAGCCCGCCAGCAAGTCTTTTAAGAATAATAATAATAATTGTTGACGCGACAGTCCACAGGGGGACCAGGGCCTAGTTTGCTCATCAACTACTCGTGTTGTGCGCGCTACTGTTCTCTCACAAGTAGAAGGGACCTACAGTTTTTTGCCGATTCCGAACGACGAAATTTTGAGAAGCTTTCTTAAACAGTTATTACACTTTGAGTATTATCAGTAGCTCGAAAGAGGTGAAAAATTCGAGGTGTTCAGCCGGGAATCGAACCTAGACCCTTCGGCGTGTGAGCGTCGCACACTACCCACTACGCCACGGCGGCCACACGTCTTTTAAGAAGCGGAAATCAGAAAACAGAACACACTTCCTGCCGTCTTGCAACCACCAGCTACAAAAATGCAGGCGGAAGAATTGCTTTCTATGGAGATTTTCAAAGAAATCGAAATGAAGAACACAAAATACATTGAGGAGCTAAAATCAGCTGACAACAAGAAATCACTGGCAACATTGTCACTGTCAACATTTATTTTAATAATCGTTATATTTATGCTATGGAAAAAGCCGATCTAATGCATCATCTGGAAAAATAAAAAGACATCGACGAAGAACGTAGAGATGACGCAAGAAAGAAACATCAACAGAGGACATAGACCTGGAGCCAAAAAATGACTAAGTACACCTGTCTCAGCACCGAGGACAATAGGAGTAGATGACCTTCGCCAGCACCTTCGAACAGTTTGATCGAACGTGGACAGCGATATGGGCAAAGTGAAGCAGCAGCACATTGGGGTTTAGCAGAGATCAGAGACCAATATATTATTGGTTTTTGAAGTTAGTTCTAGTTTATACCTTTCCGAGAGACAACCTCCATTAATAAAGAATAAAAAAAATATTTTTTTCACAAATTGAATATAATTTAGTTTAATTTGTATGTCAACAAATACATTGTTTTATGCGTTGCATGTATCGAAAAGTGTTCTTGTAGAATAAAGTCCAAACCAAACTTTTAAAAACATGGGAGTCAATGACTTTCACGATTTTAGGTATTTTTATAAAGTTTTTTGAGGCACTGAAAATATGACCAAAAAACAAGTCTGGCTTTTATTGAATTTTGTTATCTTTTTGATCTAACCGGTATAATCTTCTAATGTGAAAAATTTGAGTTCCAAAACTGGTGAATGGTATTAGAAGTAGTGCCTTTCGAACCGTCACAAAACGTCGAGATATATTATTTGGAAACTATAGAATTTCGAAAAGATCTGCTATGGTTTTGCTTTTTGTTATTTGTAAGATTAAATTTGCGTTTTTTTTTTTGTTTTTTTTTTAAGGTATGAATACAGAGTACACTACAGTAAGTGTCATTAATATTCGGTTTTTCTTTCTTATTACCTTAAAATATAGGTAAAATCTGTGAAATCAGAAGTATAAGAAAACAGTATTTCAAAATGAAACCAGGTTTCCTTTGTTTAAAAATGCATCATTTATTAGAAAAAAAATAAAAGCAATTCAACAAAAAAGAAACAAATAAGGTTGAAAGTAAACGCTGCATTTTTTTAATTCAATGTTCAATACTTCAAAAACTAAGAGTTAAGGCAGCAGTAGAACCGAAGCCTTGTAGCAAACTTTTTACAACTTTATTTTACATATTCCAAACTAATTTTGGCCCATTCTTCCTGCAGTTGATTATATAGTGCGGGCATCGATCCGTCGATCAAGTTTATCCCATGAATTCTCGATGGGATTCAGATCCGGCGATTAAGGAGGCGCGTCTATAAAATTTCCCACAACTTTAGAAAAACAGCCCCATACAATTACGTACCCTCCTCCATACATTGACTTAATATTGCAGCTCCTGAGCTCCTCATTTGGCTTCCTCCATAACTGTTCCGTCGGAACCAAACAGATTACATTTGCTTTCATCTGCAAAGATAACCAAATGTCTTCTTTATTTTTATGTTCTTTCTCGAATTTACCCGAATTTTCTGTTACGAGCATTCACAAATATCTTTTTCCAGGCTGCACATCCATTATAACAGCTAGATTTTATTGGACGCCTCACAGAAGTTGCTGATATTAATTTTACACTTTCACTCTCGACTTCCTTTTTCGGTACACTCAAATAGGGATTACGTTTAATCTTTCGCCAATTTCTTTTTGTTTGGAACGTTATTGATTCTCAGGAACTTATTTTCAAATTAAAAGTTTAAGTTCCGAACCACGGTCCGGAGCAAATGCAAAATTTTTATTAGAACAAATAAAAACCGAATATTAAAGGAACGCCTATAGGTCTGTTCCAATTTATTTGTGTACAGAAATTCAAAGGTAAGTACTTTGGGTAAAAATCTCTCTTTCAGAGAGTAACTCTACCGAAACTTGTAAAACGACTTTTCGTAGAAATTCGTAAACAGATATCAGATATATGAAATGTCAGAGGTATTTTTTATTTCCAATTTGACAGCCATAAGCTGCCCACAGTTTTTTCTTCGGCAGAAATTAATAGGGAGGAGAAATATTTTACTCTCATGAGCTCTATTTTTTATTTTATTTTAACGTCCTTTGGGAGTTTCTCGGAAAAATTCGTAGGCATTCGTATCAATTCAGAGCAATTGGAACAGACCTTATATTTGGGACCCTTGTATTTAATAGTGTCTCGCCACGTGAAATATAGAATAAAACATAATAAGTTTTTTTTGTTTTTCGAAGGGAGTAATGTATAAAAGTATAATGTAGTAAAATAGTCGTTGTTAATCAAAGACGTAGCATGAAAATATATCATTGCATGGAAAAAAAATAAAACCCGAATATTAATCACACTCACTGTACATGTTGTGTACCTACATGCAAGGAATTCAAAGTTAAGGTAAGGGATAGAGGGCAGATTAAACATGTAGTGAACTTGTAATAATGGGTTATCAAGACCAGAGCTTAAAAAGATTGTTAAGACTTCGTTGTATAAATTAAAAATATTAAGTCAAGCAAATGCGAAACTCAAGACGTATACCTTTTAACGTTTAGAAGCAGCTTGGTATATGCAATATGTTTGTTTGCTCAGGGTAATACTGCTTTTTAATGTTTGTAGCTTAAAATGAAACTGGATTTAACAACTTTAACCTATACATCAGAGCGAACAGGAAGAGCAGAAAATATACTGGACGTTTGAAACCGTTGATAAGGATCGAAACCATTCCCACAACCAAAAATCCGCAGATAATTCAAATCAAGTTTTCTTCCACACCAATTTAAGATAGCTACTACTTAAGTTCTATTTTAAATTTCTATTTATTAAATAAATAGCGGCTTCGACAGATACAATAGCTTGAAGCAGCAGTATCTAGGGAAGAGTTATAATTTCAAAATTTCCACAAGAATCAATGTCTCGATTTCTACAAATTTTGAATGACTTAATAATTCTCCAACGAGAAACTTCAATTTTGTTATTAAATAAAAACAGATTTGTTAATTTAAGCTTTTTTAAGTATCCGTTTTTAAGATTTTTCGGAACTAAATATATTATTATAGAAACCAAATACTAGTCTGATATCTATAATCTTACTTGTGTACACCATTGATTATCTCTCAGATAGCACTGACGACATTCATGCATGTATCTACCCTATCTATTAACATTACGAAGATTTTGTGGCACCAATCGTCCAAATGATAACTTTTTCTTTAATTCAAACAAAACAACCTTAAATTTTTTACAATAATGATACACAAATTTTTATTATTTTTTATATTTTATTTTTTTACACTATTAATATATATGATAATATAACCGAATACAAATACAGATTAATGCAAAGAATAAATAAGAACTGATAAATGTTTTCCCTTTATTCTGAATGTCAATTCTTGTTGTAAAATTGCTTTTTGATGAGAATTTATTAACATTCTTGTTCGATTCTTTTTGCTTCTTTATATACTGTTCTTCGTTTTTGTTTCTTGCTTCATCTTGCAATAGATTATCGATTTCACTTACTTCACATATAAATGAAGTTAAATCTGTGAAAATATATTTACGAATTAATAATTGTAATAAAAACACTAAACAAATGAATTACCTGCATAGTGCCTGTGGCAATGATGAAATTATCGGCCCATAACCTTGTGAGTTATCATATAGTTCAAAGAGTGGAGCCGCAACTAACTTGTAATTTTTGGGTACGGCAAACAAAGCTATAAAAATAAAAAAGTATGTATTAAGAAATAGTAAATACAATAGTTTAATGCTTTAGTCCTATAGAGCATCTAACCTTGGTTAGATTATAAAAACCTGTCAAATTCACGTTTCAGTAGAAAAAGCTTTTACAGTTTATTACAAAAGTAATAAACAATACTTTTTATTTTATATATCGTTTGTTCTGTGTCACAACAGCTTTAGTTTGCAGAAAATGTTTGAGGTTTATATGAAAAAAAATCTTCATTGAAAATTTGTGAAAATGCAATTACTTAGATATAAGGAGGAAGACAGACAACATTGTAACTTTAAGCTTTACTATATTTATAAACGTATAAGATGATCACAATTATTAGAGACGAGCATTTGTAACAGTTTAAGTTCCAAACTTAAATATCAGATAAATTTATTTTACCAAAAAATTTGCTATACAAATTCTTTTACAAAATTACATATAAACAAGAGTTTTGTATTTGACAATAAAATCGAAGGCAAAAAGAATGAGTATAGCGGCAAATATTACTACATGAAGATTCACTATTCTTAATATTATCACAGGTTAAATTCTCCATACTTTCACATTTTTATTAAAAATTAAAATTTATATAATCTGTGAACGTTGCTATTAATATATAACATTAAAATGTATCGTTTGTTCAATCGTAAAAAGTATAAGTTAAAATATTTAACAAAAGAAATAATAAAATAAAAACGGTTACTAGATGTTTTTTGTTTCCTATGAAAGTGTTTACATTTTCTATGGCTAAGAAAAACAACATCATTATTTTTTACTGTTTAAAAAAAAAACTTATAAATTATATCGATACATATATAGATATATTACAATTTTCTTTTTAGAACATTACCCTTTTCGTGAAGTTGTACCAAAAACAGTCTTTTGTGTTCCTTTGGTTTCGTGATGTGCGGTGGGATGTAAGGATATTGTGGGGGTTCGAAATTCGGTCGCCACCAATTTCCGATGGTATCTTCAACAATCCATTCTTGTTTAACTCCATCTTGTCTTCCTAATGTCTAAATAAATCATATAATCACACAATCTAACATAAATTACAAAATATAGTTGTTTCCATTATATTACACATTTGATAACATCGGTTTTTATTGTCAAAAGATTTTGTGCATACAGATCTATACTTGCATCTAAAATTGATGTTTACAATTTTCTTCATTCAGCGCATTTACTACATAACTGTCTACGACTTGCGATCGTATCATATACAAATTCGAACATACAAAAACACAATAATTGCATTCTGCTTTATGGTGTGTTCGCATGGTTTGTGATGCATTGTTTTTTCTAAAGTTATCTTACCTCAGTCAGAAGTCTCTTCAGACCTTCCACTTCATCCTCGCCAGCGTTTAGTTCGCCTCCAGGAAGTTTAAAAAATGTTGTTCCTAATTGCAACAGTAAAACATGGGGCAAGCCGTGTTCGTGGACCAGCAAAACCCCTTCAACTGATCGGCGCATTCCTATTTTATCGAATTCATCGCGCATTCTTTGGAATCGGGCTGGAACTGATGGATCCTTTTCAAAGAGTGGTTCTTTTGTACCAAATGTATAATTAGTTAATGGATACCTACAAAGAAATAATATAATAATATATAGTATCATGCTTCAATACATAATACTTTGCTAGAAATGTGTTACATAAAGCTGGCAATCATGAAAGAGTAGCAAGAAATAAACCATTTATTAGAACCAACAATAAAAAAAGAGACTAATAATTGCAAACGAACTAAAAAGCGCATCGAAATAGTTTTCAAACAAATTTGTATTTACTGACGAAAGTAAATATAACATTTGTGGTTTAGAAAGTCGATGTCTGGTATGGAGAAAGAAAAATACTTAAAAAAAAAATACAATCGAAAACAAATAGAATATTTTAGATCAAAATATAAGGAATTATAACATTAGGAATAAAGTTGATTTAAAAACCGCTTTGATGAATGAATGGGACAACATTTCATCTGGTGTAACTCAAAAACTAGTTGACTCTATTTTAAATCGACTAGTCCTAATAATTAGAAATATATAATTTAAAAAAAAAAAAAACTACAACATTATTCACAAGATTACAACTTAAACCTCCTAAAAGTATTCAATCACCTTCACAATAACTTAGTTCTTAACTTATCTATTCATAAATCATTAAAACTGCTTATATGCTCCAGCCTAATTCATAATAATAGATATTCTATATTTTTGCTAGCTGCATTTGAGAACACTTTAGTAAGGTAAATGAATATAATGTATGTACTAATAAAAATTATCTATCTATCCATCTTAGTTGGCAAATATGTCTTCACGATTGTGTTATGGTCAAAACTTTAATAGTAAGCGAAGAACAAGTCAAAAACAAACGAATGAAATTGTTTTGAAGCGAACGAGTACAAAATAAAATAAATTTACACAAAACGATCTATGAGGCTTGCTTTATTTCATCTTTAAGAACTAAGAATGTTGTGGCATCTAAACAAATAGCCAAATAATGTGTAACTATATACATATGTAATGTCTAAATATCAAAATTCAAGCAACACTTTAGAGAAATTTTCCATAAGACCACAGTTTAAATGTTCATATAATTAGCAAGTTCATGAAATAAATAATATCTTTATGTGTTAATTCAAAAATTGCGCTTAATACTTCTCGCTAATTTACTCTTCAAAACAATTGAACCGTTAATATATAAAACTGCGCTAGACTCTAAAGACAATAATTTTGTCAACCTCTAGTAAATAATTCTTACAAAGCTTGAGGTGTTTGATGTGATCTATAAACAGCGAACACTTTTAGACAAGAGCATAAGATTTAACCTTTGATATTGTTTTTAATAAGTAGCTGATTATTAATGGGCATGTGTATATTAAAAGTTCTTAAATATGCGATGGAAGTATACATGGAGGTGTACTGCCCCTTGATAACAGTCACTTTAACCACAGATATAGTTTGGGATAGTTCCACAATTTTATGTATATAGGTTTTTGAAACCAATTTTCAATATGAAACAATTAACCACAAAACCTTGCACCTACGCCACATTCTACTTGTCACCAAACAGCGGACACTTCTCTTCACTTTCTTATTGACCATTTGATTTTTGACATAATTCAGATGAACGTAACTTCATATCAGTAGCTTGTTATTTACGAACCATCTAAATGACTTCGCATCTATAATTGCTTTAAAGGAATCATCATATGGTACGATTTAGATGCAAATAACCAAGTTGTCATAATTTAACATACACCAAAATATGTGCATATGCATGTTTTTTTTTTTGAATTTGAAACCTATGGTATTTAGCCGATTACAAGTTAAAATCCTGAGCTTATGTAAAAGCCAAGCCAAGCAAGGCCAACCAAACCATACAAAATAATTAAAATTCTATGCCTTTGACCGCGGTGTAAATAAGAAATAGTACGCCACAAGTTCGTTAAAAAAAGATTTCTACTCGAGGTAGCGATACACCTATTGCAGATGCAGGAATGTGATTGCGACTATAAAACCCGGCATTGCAAGTAGGAACTAAACTAGGTTTGTGTCTATGTGCAAAAAGGATTTATAATGAATGTCATAATTGCAATAAATGCAATGAAAGCAAGAGAAAATAAGCATTTTCCTCAAAATCAATTCTCATATCTCTGTACTTCTTGTAAAACGAAAAATAAAAAACAGTTATTGGTACACACAACTTCAGATAATGTACTTACAGATTAATTGTTCTGTTAATCGTCATTGATTGATCAACTTTGTTATTTGATGTTCCTTCTATCTGCCCCTGGCTAGTTCGCCTTGGCCATCCTGTTCCAGCTTTGTTTGCTACTTGGGACGCCATTTTGACAACGCTCTCCTGAATTGTGTTTGACAGACAGTGTACTTTTGCTCAAGAATATCACAGATAACTTATTTGTGTTAATATAAGAAAGAAACTTATTTTTTGTTAGCTATAATCTTTTATAATTTTATTGAAAATAAAATTAATCACGATAAATTTTCTGAGTGTCCGCATACGTCTCCAAATCACTACTTGTAAGAACTTAGGTATGTTCGATTACAAAAAAACCGGCAATTATTTGATGACGAGTCTCGAAATATTAGTTCAGTCGATAATCTAGTTTAATAATTATCAGTACATTGTAGGTTTTATTTTTTTCAAATGCTTTGAATTGCTACCAGATACCAAGACCTTAATGGTTTCTGATTGCTACGAATTTTTAAGAACTTCCCTATAAAACTATTAAAAGGCGTTCAATTTACTGATTTTTTCGTAGAAGCGAGAGCTCATGAGAGAGCAAAATATTTTCCCTCACTTCGAAGTTCTCCCGAAGAAAGTGAAAATAAAAAAAAAACCTTTGACATTTCATATATCTGATAGCTCTTTACATTTAACTGTGCGAATTTCTACGAAAAGTTTAACAAATTTCGGCAGTTAATTTCTCCAAGAGAGATTTTTACCCAAAATACTCAACTACGAATTTCTGTACACATATGAACTAAAACAGACCTTGTGCTAAATTGGAAAGTTTTAAAACCTGTTCCCTTTATTAGTTTCTGGTTTACAATTTCAAGAAAATGTGTGAAAGGCAAGGTTTATGTAACAGATGTGTTGTTATTTTAATAGTTTAAGCAATTTTTGTATAATATTTTAGAGAAGTTTTAAAGTGCATTTTAAACAACTTTCTTTTGAAAGTCGACAAGGTATATGGTAATTTTTAATATTGGGTTCTATTGTTTTTTATATATTTGGGGTAGTACTGTCCACACTACCTTATCGCCTCTATATTAAAAACTTCAAAACAATCTATGACACCAACCACTATCTTTTATTTCATTACCTAGCCGCAACGGACGCAGAATACCAGCTTAATTTGAAAATACGCTGAAAGATGCTGCATGCGCTGATGATGAAAGATTTTATAGTTTAATCAAACGTTTGTTAAAAAGAATTAACAAGCATGTCTACAAGCGGCAACGAAGATGCGCACGACATAGAACACAGTGTTCAAAAACCTTCCTCACGTCAAGACCAAGCCGATGTCCAGGAGCTTTCGTCACTGGGGAATCTACGGCTGCCTGCGTTACAGGCCCATAGTTAGCTTAGGTCAACTTCACAACAACCGGATCCTGACAGACAACAGCATGTTCAACGCAGTTATTGCACCTCTGGAACCTGAAATTCTTAACGTGGTAGCGGACTTGTTCACCAAATATACGTATCCCATCAAACAATAGATTATATCAAGGATTTCAGAGTCAAAAGACCGATAGTTGAATAAATTAATGACCGGGATTGAGTTAGCCATGGTTCAGGTTCATTCATCACTTTAAGATGTCACTGCGTCGCAATAGACCATAAACCACTTCTTCTACTAAAACAGGCAGTGTCAAATTATAATTGGTTGGCGCTACAGTAAAGCAGTTTGAGCTTTTTTTAGACAATTATTACTCTTTGAAAGTCGTCAACCGGGAATCGAACCTGTACCTTAGCACTCTATCCACTACGCCACTGCGAGCACCAGTGTCAAATTGCAATATGTAAATTCAACAAAGGGCTTAGTGAAGAGACCAGATAATGCCAAAAACCATGAGGGTACTCTTCGTTAAACCGTCCAGTAGGTCATGGGCCAGTCCGCTCCACATGGTTAAGAAAATGTCAAGATATTAGACGCCATGCATACAACGCGTTCTGCCGATCTTTCGCATAGCTAAAAAATGCATAAGTACCCATCACATTGTTCCTATACTAATGAAAGCGTCCTCCCACACCCAATTAAACTCAGTGCCAGGGAGAATTTTCTAAAGAATTACCATCGACACTCCGCAAGAAAACTTTTAAGCCGAACTCAAAAGGTAATAGTTGTAAAAAAAATCGTAAGAAAAAACAAACCAAACGACCAAAGGTTAGGACACACGAAAAAGAACTCCTAAGGGAATCCCAACCTATTTAAGAACATATTACATCCACACTTCTTACCTATTATTACTGTTTTGTTATTTGTTATTGATCTTATTTTGTTATATAAATTAACTTGTATGATTCGTTCAACTTGGACGAACTTTGCAAATACGTATACACCTTCTTGTTTCGTTTCCAATATATTCCATGTATAGCTAGATGATCATAGCAATTTCAAGGTCAATGCATGTTGCCTTTTTTTTCTTTTTTTTCTTTTTTGTAACCATATTTCTGTACTGTAATTTCTCTATCTCTCGTATGCTATTTCAATTTTAAATCTGACTAAATACCTCTACCTCCACTAGAAGGCAGATACGGCCAGAGATAAGAAAATCAAGTAGATACTCATCTTAGACCAGTTTTTGCTCCTGACCATATGCTTGTTCAATCCAGGGATTTTGTAGTTGTGTGAGAAATCCCTTGAGATTCGTCAATACTTTTACAAAATCCCTCGATTAAAAAAAATATTTCGCAATGAATGCAAGAATATTATGAAATACCTAAATTACTTCAAAAAGATACATAATTCGTAGTGTTTCTATGAATTGAAAATTATATTCATGCATTTATCACAGAAAGTGATTTCGTTATAAGACCTGCACTCACCTATTTTATGTGTGAAAATGATTCTCCTTAAAAAAACAGATGTTACACATTGATGTTTTGTACAAAATAAATATTGAAATTTTGTACAAAAATCTGTGTTTGCATCAACGGTATAAATGAAAAATATTATGAACATATCAAGCATAATTTATGAACTCGTTAATTACCCAACTTTTCGTGATTAAATCGCAGGAGTGTTCGGGTACTCGTTAATTTTGCAACAAATTTGCTTATTACCTATGCGATTCTGCGTACGAGA